>JAANSM010000329.1:0-31570 GCA_036850725.1 Orchesella villosa | reverse complement strand
AGCCAGTTGAACAAGTTGTGGACGTGGTCAAGGTGGAGCCAGTTGCTCAAGTTGTCGATGTTGTCAAGGTGGAGCCAGTTGCTCAAGTTGCGGATGTTGTCAAGGTGGAGCCAGTAGTTCCAGTTAATGAGGTGATGAAGGTCGAACCAGTTATTGAAGAAAACGGTGCCTTGGAAGTGGGAGTAGTTGCACCAGTTAATGTTGTGAAAGTTGAACCAGTTGTTCATACACAAGTTAGCGATGTCATCCTGGCTGAGCCATTGGCACAACCTAATGATATCAAAGTTGAACCAGAAGTAGCTGCCAATGATGTCGTAAAGTTGGAGCCAGTTTCTCCAGCAAATGATGTCTTGGAGGTGGATGAGCTAGCAGTTCCTAACACTAATGTAGTGAAAGTTGACTCAGAGGTTCCGGTAAACAATATTGTGAACGTAGAGCCACTTGTCCAAGTTAATACCGCTTTGCAAGTTGAACCAGTTGCATCCATCAATAACGTCATAACGGCGGAGCAAGCAGTGCACGCTAATGACGTGGTGAAAGCGGAACCTGATGGTCCAGCGACTGAAGTCGTAAAAGTTGAAACACATGTTGATATCCCAAAGGTTGAGCCACTAATTCTAGCTAAAGATGTTAAAGTAGAGCCGGTAGTTGCAGCAAATGATGCTGTAGAAGTAGGTCAACCAGTTGTTGTTAATGACTTGGTGAAAGTAGATTCGGTGGTACCAGAAAAAGACGATTTGAAGGTGGAGCCACTTATTCCTGTTGATGGCGTGGTGAAAGTAGAGCCAACAGTTGCAAATAATGATGTAAACGTAGATCCACTAGTACCAGAAAAAGATGACGTTAAGGTGGAGCCACTTATTCCTGCTGATGACGTGGTGAAAGTCGAGCCAATAAGTACAAGTAATAATGTGAAAGTCGAGCCAGTAGTACCAGCGAAAGTGGAAACTGAAGCTCCTGCTAAAGACACTGAGAGCATCCATTTAACAGCTCCAATCGAGGACACGGAACACAAACTTCCAACAGTTCTTGTTAAAGATTCCACAAACTTAGAACAATTACTACCGGCTGCAGATCCTGTGAATCCGATTATTCCTGTTAGTAGCGTCGTGACATCAGAACCTGTTATTCCGGTTATTTCTGATATCAAAGTTGCACCAGCTCAATCAGTCACAGACGTAGTGAAAGTAGACCAGGATACCGCGGTGGGTCCTATTATTCCAGCTTCCGACAGCGACATCGTGAAAGAAGTTCCAGTTATTCCAGACAATAACATAGAAAACATCGATCCACTAATTCCAACAAATCCAATCATTGGCATTGTAAACGAAGAGAAATTAACTCCTGTCAGTGAAGGCGTAAAAGAAGTACCTGCTGTTTCTGTCAACGATGTGATCGAAGCACCTAAGGCTCCTTTAAATTTAGACCCAGTTATTCCCTTTCAAGGTCCTGTTACTAATATCCCAGAAGACGAAAACCTAAATACGGAGCCCAAGGTTGTCGCTGCGTCGGCAAATGAAGGACCTCTAAAAGATCCCGATACGCCCCTTAATGAAGAACTGAAAGCAGTTCCCGAACCCCCAATTGAATCAATAAATACGGTTGCAAATATTGTCCCTGAAAAGCCACTTACATTGACTAATGATGCTTTGAGCATTCAACCTGATAATTCCATCACTCCAGCCATTCCCGTCACTTCCCCAATAACACTTGACAGCCCTGTAAAGACAGTTCCAGAAGTACCCATTGTTGCAGATAATAACATGCCCGCTTTGTCTGAACTTGTTACTTCTCCGAGTGACAAGGTTAAGATTGTTTCTGACTCTGAACCCCTGCTATCAGAAGGGAATGTTGAAAATCTACCGGGACTGCTATCAGAAACTCCAAAAGTAGTAGCTGAAACACCTGTAGAAGTTCCTGCAGCTCCTGATGCTCCCATTGAGCCCCTTGAAATCCTAAATAGCAGTCCAATGATCCCTCCGTTCGATTCTTTGGAACAAATTGGGGATTTGTCCACTCTAGGAACAGTTTCGAATGTTGTACCACAAGAAACCCTTTCAGAACCAAGTACTCCTGTGGCGTTTCAATCAAATTTACCTACAGGCGATGAAATTTCAATAATGCCAAACATCCCAGAAACGGACCCAGACGCCTCGTTTGGAATTAAACCTATTGAAACGAAACCTCATCTGCAAATCCCTGGTCTTAGGCCAACTCTTCCTGAACGACCTCACCCTGAGTATCTTGATTTCATTTCTCAAGGTGTTGATGAAGTATCCCTTACCTCCTCTTTCCTACCGGATGCAAATGTGCCTGTGGTTGTGTCAAGTCCACCAGTCCTCTCAAGTTACTCTCCATTAGCCATTTTGAAAAAACAGCAACAACTCCTACAAACCTTTTTCTCTGGAGTGTTGTATAGAAAAGATGCTGATATGTAAACGATTAGCTGAGTTGTATAACCCAATTATTGGATTTACAAAATTCATTCATTGTTAGAATAATGTTTTCTGTGTATTCATTTTTCTATTTTGCAGATGAAAAAAAACTATACAAATTGTACAATCAAAGCAATAAATGCTTGCAATTTCAAGATGAAATCCTGGATTGTTGAAAATTGAAATGCATTAATAGCGCTCTATTATTTTCTTGTTCATTGTCATAAATTATTGCGAATGTTTGTCTTGTAGTAGAAGGGGGCTCAGGCTCAAAGCTCAATACTTAATTCCAGTTCTCCATTTATATTTTTTATCATCTCAACAAAAACCACTTTAATTATGTACACTATCTATAAAGCACATTTATATAGTGATGTGTCTTACAGCCAACTAATAGCATTTTATAACATTCTACTTCTCTCCTCAGTCTCGAAGATTACAAGATAACTTATGCAGCTCTGCCGTACTAAGTAGGATGGAAGCGCGTTCAAGTTCAAATACACAATACACAAAAAATAAAAAATCATCACGTGGTTCGATCGTAGGTCTACACCAGCATCCTCATCCGTCGTCAGTTGCTTGCTAACGCAGGAGGAAGTAGTGTTGAATATTTTTTGGTGTTAGATCAATGTTTAAGGTTATTTTAGTTCGCAATTAATTAATACTTTTCGTTGTGAAAATAGTGTTTCGTTGGAATTTGCATATTTGAAGAAACGTGTTCCGTTTTTATTGAAGTTTTTACTGTCATCAGTTTCAGTAAACATGAGGTGAGTTTTTGTATAAACGTCATTCATCAATAGAATAATATGGTATCACACTGATAATACTTTGCATCAGGCTAGATTAGTATACTAACAACGGAGTTATAGATAAATAGTATCGCAAAATTACGATTTTTAATCAGCATGTATACCGCAATGGATTGGTAAATTTATGTAATCGATCATAGTAATCGAGGAGGAAAGAGTGATGGAGTAAAGCGGACTAGAACCAAGCGGTCAACTAATGACCTGAATGAAGCAGTGGTGGCACAAGGAGAGCGTATAGCGGCTCTTGAGGCTCTACCTGCTGAATTGCAGTCACAGGGGTTGTTACTGCAGCAAATTGCAGCAAAACTAGAGGGGATTACCGCTAATCAGATGATGCTACCCTCAGAGCCTCCAATTCCAGAGTCCGATGTCGATGACGATGTCATTGATTTAAATGCAGATGATGCTATTGATCCCATGTCAATATTGGTGCGCCAAATTGACAATGATAAAAATGATACGGCAGGTATTATATTTAAAATATTTTAACAAAGTTAGATGCATGTCGTTGTTTCGACGCGACAATGTAGGCATCTGTCAACGTGCGCAGCACGGTGTGACGAAACTAATGTAGAGGTGCGTCCTCTCATTACTTATAATTGTTCTTGCTAGATGTTACGCAAGATGATCGAGATGATGAATCCCTCAAGGAGCTTGAAACCATACTTCAGTCGGTACGGCCGTCTGATGACTATGGAGAGCCATTGTCCGACTCAGTGTCAAAAACGTTTGAGGCAATATTGACTCAGCCATTAAAGAAGGACGAGGTAGAAATTCTGAAGTCCAAGTATTTGGTGCCATCAAATGGCAAATTTATGGGTGTTCCTCGCGTGAATACCGAGCTTTGGAAAAATGGAAACTTATCCAAAANGAAAAATGGAAACTTATCCAAAAGGATAAAAGCCCAAGATGCCAGAATGCAGTTCACTCAACATGGACTCAGCCGTGCATTGGTATCGCTAAGTCAGATGACTGAGGTTATCATTAAAAGTACCAATATTATTCCAGTGGATCTGTCTAAAACATTAATGCAGCATATAGTTAATGCAGGACAGCTGTTAGGAACCTCAATGAGGGATATTACTGCGCAAAGGCGTTATTGTTTCAAGCCGGCTTTTTCTTCTGATGTGGCAGCCATTTGTGATGAACCAAAAGCAGATTCAGAATGGTTATTTGGACCAGATTTAGACACACAAGTAAAACAAACCAGAGCCAACTCAAAGTTACTTAGAAGTGAAACGGTTGCTCGAAAGCCATTTCGGTATACTCCATATAAAACCACATTTCGGAGTCAATCGTTTTCGAAGAATCAACCTTCAAAACTATCGCAGCCTTTAAACTTCAAGACGCCTCCTCAGTGGCGAGGGGGCCAATCATTCCACCAGAAAAACAAACGAACCTTCCACAACCAGTAATAAGTGAGGTATGCCAGCATGTATCTGGACGTCTTGTCAATTTTTCTGAAATGTGGAACTCTCTTATTTCTGATGAATTTGCTTTAAAAGCCATAGAAGGGTACAGCATACCATTTTTATGTAAACCAGTTCAGTCATATGTTCCAAGAAATGTAAAAATTAGTGCTTTAGAAAAGTTAGCTATAGATAAAGAAATTGATCGATTAGTAACTATTGGTGCTATCACTCAGGCGCAGTATTGTAATGATCAGTTTATATCATCTGTTTTTTGTGTTCCAAAGCCGGATGGGAACGTTAGATTAATAATTAATTTAAAGAGTCTGAATGACTTTATCGACTGTCCACATTATAAAATGGAAGATTACCGAAATGTTTGTAATTTGATTCGACAAGGATATTTTATGGCTAAAGTAGATATACAGGACGCGTATTTACATATCCCAGTTATTCTACCAGACAGAAAGTATTTGCGATTTTATTGGAATGAGAAGCTGTATGAATACAACTGTTTGCCCTTTGGCTTATGTATTGCTCCCTACGTTTTCTCTAAGGTTATGCGTCCAGTGTTAGGTTACATGCGTAGTTGCGGGCTCTTATCTTCAGCGTTTCTAGATGACATTTTAGTCTTAGATAAGAAAGAATCCGGTTGTATGAATAATGTTTCTACAACCACTGAACTCTTAGAGTATTTAGGCTTCATAATTAACAGGGCAAAATGCGTTTTGTCACCAGTCACTTCCATTGAATACTTGGGATTTATTTTTGATAGTAATAACATGTCAATTACGTTACCCTCTAGAAAGGCGGAAAGAATCCGAACAATGTGCAAAAATGCTTTAGCTCAAATCAAAATTACTATTCAGATGGCATCAAAATTACTGGGTACATTAGTGTCAGCTATTCCAGCTATACAGTATAGTCAGTTGTACACTCGTGCATTGACCATAAGTATTAACAAATCCTTGATTATATCGAAGCACGATTATTCTAGTACGATGGAATTTAACCAAGAGATTAGAGAAGATTTGGTTTGGTGGATTAACCATTTGTCTGGGTTTAACAATATTCATCAAGATACATACATGATTGAACTTTCCGTTGATGCATCCACATCAGGCTGGGGAGCCGTTTGTGGTGAAAGTAAAGCACATGGCTTTTGGACTCTTGAGGAAAAATCTGAGCACATTAATATTTTAGAACTGCTTGCTTTGGAAAATGGGTTGCTTACTTTTGTTAAGGGTAATAATATGACAGTCCTCGTTCGTTCGGACAATACAACAGCAATAGCATATTTAAACAGGTTTGGTGGCTGTAGGTCAGGAAAATTATTTAGGATAGCTAAAAGAATTTGGCAATGGGCAGAGACACGATCTCATTGGCTGGTAGCTACGCATGTCTCTGGGAAATTAAATAGCATAGCTGATTATGAATCTCGCAGAACATTGGGCGATGATGAATGGAAGCTGTCTAAGCACGCTTTTGATTTAATTTGCAAACATTTTGGTAAACCAAGCATTGATTTGTTTGCTAGCGCTGTTTCAAAACAATTAGATCGGTTTGTGTCAAGGTTTCCTCAGCCGAGTGCCGAGGGAGTAGATGCTTTTACTCTAAATTGGGAAAAAGAATTTGGGTTCGTGTTCCCACCATTTTGTCTCATTCCTCGGGTTTTGAGGAAAATTGTGACCGACAAATCAAAGTGTATTGTAGTAGTTCCACTATGGCCCACGCAATCTTGGTTTCCACAATTCAGAATTATGTGTTGCTCAAATTTAGTGGAATTAGATATTAATGAACACTTGCTTACTTGCCCTTACAGCAACAAACCGCACCCGTTGTGGAGAAAGCTAACACTAGTAGCAGCAGTATTGTCAGGAGAAAATTCGTGAATATGGGATTGCCGGATGATGTAGTTAAATTAATTTTTGCGTCATGTAGTGACAGTACCTGGTCTCAATATAAAATATATATTGATAAGTGGTGTAACTATTGTAATGAGTATAAGTTTAATTATTGCAATCCTACTTTAGAACAAGCTTTGAGATTTATATCGTACTTAGTATCTTTACAATTAAGTTATAGTGCTGTAAACACAGCTAGGTCAGCCTTGTCTATGATTTTCCCTCTTTTTGATGGTGTTCGTTTTGGGGAACATCCCTTGACATCTCGTGTTATGAAAGGGGTTTATAGGACAAAACCGCCTTTGTCAAGGTATAGTAGCATTTGGGATGCGGATCAGGTTGTTAAGCTTATTGAATCTTGGCCTACCAATGAGATTTTAGATTTCAGAATGCTTACATTAAAGTTGGTTTCCCTGATGGCCTTAGCATCGGCTCAAAGAGTCCAGACTTTGTCTATTGTTAAGTTGCAAAATATCACAATTAATACAATAGGGACAGTTATAACCATAACAGATTTAGTTAAAACTTCGGTTGCAACCAAGAAGCAACCTGTGTTAGTGTTCCCTAGGTTTAATGGTAATATTAATCTATGTGTCACTTGCTGTTTGGAAGAATATGTCAAGCGAACCGAGAAGTTAAGAACTAGTAATAGTTTATTCATAAGCTTTGTAAAACCATTCAAGGTAGTAACAAGTCAGACAATTGCCCGATGGCTCAAAGTTGTGTTGTCTATGGCGAATATTGATGTAACTAAATATAAGGCCCATAGCTATAGACATGCGTCGGTTTCAAAGGCTCATGCAGCCGGTTGTAATATAGATATTATTATGAAATGTGCTTCTTGGTCTGAAAAGTCGAATATGTTCTCCAAACACTATAACAGACCTATTGAAGGTAGATATTCATATGCTAACGTAGTCTTGAGCGGTAGTAATGAAGGTAATAGGTAAACTTGTAGTATAAGTGTATGATTTTCTAGTGCTGAATAAAATAATTGTACTTGTTATGTAACCTGCCCTTCGTCTGCTTTAAACATCTGCATAAGTTATCTTGTAATCTTCGAGACTGAGGAGAGAAGTAGAATTAAAGATTAAAAGAGAACTTACCAGTTTGAATTTTGATCGTAATTCTACGATCTCCGAAGTCGAAGAAGATTACAAGCCCGTTCCCACCCTCCCTATCATCATTTACACTCTGATTAAAGTTAAATAGGGTCTCAGGGCCAGGGTTTTATATCTTTGAACTAACTGACGACGGATGAGGATGCTGGTGTAGACCTACGATCGAACCACGTGATTGATTTTTTATTTTTTGTGTATTGTGTATTTGAACTTGAACGCGCTTCCTCCTACTTAGTACGGCAGAGCTGCATAAGTTATCTTGTAATCTTCTTCGACTTCGGAGATCGTAGAATTACGATCAAAATTCAAACTGGTAAGTTCTCTTTTAATCTTTAATTTTATCCTGTAATCGGATTTTTACCAATGAAATCTACACTTCAAGTAATACCGGCAACAATACAGTAGGAACATTTTTTAAGTATTGTAAGGATTTTGTCTAGTCATATTCGAGCTCACAAATTAAGGAAGCACTCACAATCAGTAAGAATTATTACTGTCCAGGTTGTTGAGGTTTCCTAGAAAAGCCTATTACATGGTGAATGGCAAAGGGGAATAACCAAACTTAACCGACCAGATTACACTGTTCTCAGTATGCTATTTTAAAAAATACATTGAGAGACCGTCTGAAAAAGCTTTCATATTTTTTCATTCATTTCATATCATATCATTTCACCAGCTGGATATTAAAACTTCTCACACAGCTTAAGGTTCATTCAACTGCGAGAGGATAAAACTGATTAAAAGTATAAGCTCGTGAGACGAATTTTTTTAGAAGCATAGCAATATTATTAAAAAAATATTCCCAGAAAAAACATTGAAGAAAATAGTGGTGAAAGCAGATAAACACAGTAAATACTCCATTCACCGTATTCTTGTCACATTGCAAGTATAATGAAGAAAAAAATTGTATCGCAACAAAAAGTTGATGAGAAAGTATACATGCAGCCAGAATATATACGGAAGCTCATCAATTTCCTTAGGCTTGAGTTATTATTTCTTCTCCTATCCTAATGTATATCCCACTAGCTACAAAGAGACTAACGAAAGTAAGAACGAAGAGAAAGTAAACGCATCAAAATTTTACCATTCTTTTGCACGTATATGGACTCGCGTAGTATATGACATGGGTTCCTTTAATTATACTTCCGACCTCCTTCTTCCTCAATCATTCTTACATGTTAAGCGGAGTAAAGTGATGGGTTAAAATTTCATTACTGAAAGAAAAACGCAGTTTTACATTACTTTCTGTGTGTATGGTACAAGCATCTAAGCTATAATTGAGGGGAAGCTCCAAAAGGGCAATCCAAGTTAGCAGACTTGAAGGCAATTTGTAGTACAGAGAATGTGCGCAACAGTGTCTTAAGCTATATATACCCACGTGTACCTCTTTAAGTTTCAATAGTAGAACGGTTCCTTCAATGTGAAAGTTTGACGCTTTCGAAGTTACAACTGCATTTCCACTGAAAACAAGCAAAAACTTTCATACTATGGCAAAAGTACTATTCTAAGGTTTCACAGTAGAAGAAACAGGAAACAATATTACTTATGAAATACAAACTAGATCAAAATACACAATTGGATGGAAGTGTATGGATGGATAGTAGCTACAAGATCTTAAAGTCGTCAGTATTTGAGACTTGAGGCAGCCTTAGTTGGCTTTCTCAAGGAAACGCCTTTTATTTCAAATTTCATTTAAAATTTCTCCATTTCATAATTCGCTTTCTCCATCAATTCAGGTATGGCCCTTTTCGCTACACGTTTTGATACTGTATACAGATACCGTATACATTTCCATTCTTATTGAAAATTTTGGTTACGATGTGATATACACTTGTACTTGTATATTTTAGAATCAATGTTTCATACTATTTCATTGATATTGATATGATTTGCTACAACAATTTTTACAAATAACAATATGTATTACACACTGATCAAACGAACTGAAATTTATACTTTATGACATACAACATAGAAAACTTGTTTGCAAATATTCGAATAAATGAAATGACAACTTAAAAATTTGTACTTTGTGTCCCGACGTGTAACATTTTGAAACACGTTTTCTGCCTGCATCTTCCAAAATGCGTGATCCAGATCCAGGATGTGAAAGAAGTAAAAGAAGTGAAAGTTGTAGAAAGAACGACTCCACCACCCAAGGTTCAGTTTTCGTCGACAAAAGCATTTCGATGCAGTTAACAACTATGATGTGGCGTTGATGCATTTTGTTGAACTTATACAGCAAACAAAAGCCCGTCTTGTTCCGCAACTGTATGTATGAATAAATTTAATTTTTCGAATGTCAACCATCAAATGTCTTTTTTGACAACCCAATAACGAGCTCGTCTTGAGTAGGTGATGTAGATCCGTATTTTACTTTCCTTTCAAGGATTGTATACATAATATAAGGATCACTGCCAAGAGTATGAACATGAGAAACGGATATTTTGAAAGGGTTATTTTCCAAATAGAATGGGATAGCATATCATTGCACACTTCGTTACATTTGAGGTTTGCCCGAAGACTATTCATATTCATGGGCAATTTTATACGCCTTAGGGGTGCCGCCACTTCTAAGAAGTGAAAGTTGATAAATTATAGCTACGAAAATGCTATTATTGTTGCTGACTGCATATACAAAGTTAGTTCAATCAAGGCTTCGTTCTTCCGAGTTCCCAATGAAGGAATAAAATGGAATAGAAAATATATACTTACGCAGTTGATAGTAAATTGTGCTGACAGCAACTCAAAATAGTTTAGATGGTACACAACCGAAAAGCAAGGGAGTTATTTTATTTCACATTCGTCGCCAAACAAGTCTGCTTTCTCAATATCGTGGACTGTCTTGGCGTATTTCCTGAACCGCGCGAGACCCAGTCAGAGGATGATGATGTAAAGAAATGCGAATACATATTACATACCCACATATTAGCTACATTATTGCATTTCACATAAGTATAGGTTAGGTCATTGTCCTCATCATGAGGAATAAATTAGGATTCCGTAAAACGAAGCTTCAGAAAAATTCTCTTAACGCTAATAGCTGTAAGCCCTATATCGCACCATTTTATGATCATGACTGCAGAATATATCCACTAACGTCTTTGCAATTCCCAACATACATATTATACGTGTAGAAGTTCTTTTCTTTTCCTATGCTAATGCATATCTATTACATCATTGTATTTTAAAGAAAAGCTGTTACGTCTCCCTCCTGTGTCATTTCCTTTCCTTAATAAGCTTTATTGATTATGCCTTGACACAATGAAAGACATGCATTTTTGATTAGACGCGTGAGTGCGAAGTAGTAAAGGTGACACATTAAAAGTTATCATGTCATTGCGAAATAAGTGACATAAGTGTGAGCCGTGAGCCTGTATATAGCTTATTTCTATCCAGCTTTTATTATTCCTAAAGTATGTCACTGGAACAACAGGAATATGGTGTTTTGACATAGCCACATGAATTCTACAAGTGTGGTAATCAGGGTTTAGCATGTAAAGTAATCTGAGCTCCATATATTATTCTTATATACCTAAATTCTTTTATCATGTATATCTCTGCCTTTGCTATTGAGATTTTCATTGGTGGTTTAAGAAGAATGTCCATTAATTACCATTCTTACTTTTTGTTCGTGAAAAGGTATCAATTTTCAGTTGGTGAACGAGGTTGGGTCCCCATTGTGGTTCACTAGCCTATTAACTTGCAACCACACGATGTGGTGAGATGTGACGAAGATAGGTCTTCCCATAAACATACTTCAGTAGTTTTTCTTCCTGCAAATTTTCAGTGTGTGAAAGCTGCTTTGTGTGGACGTTAATCATAGCCCAGGTAACATGATGCGCCCACTTTGCCCCAATTTCTCACAGTATGATCTAAATTGGACACCATGCAAAAGAATGGAGAGAGTGTTGGAAAGGAATGCAGCTTTTCATTAGTGGCACCTGTTTTGACATATACTCGTCTATCAGGCTGTTACAGATTAAATGTGTGATTCTGGGAAATGCCCTCTTTACATAATATGTAAATCTGGCACACAACGTTTTTGTGTGGGTAATGTGCTCAAACGTAATATACCATGCATATGTTGATGATTGCATGTATGCACATGGTTGTGAGAAATATGAATGACTATGTATTTTACTTCACTCGAGTTATTATGCAAAAAGTTTATGTCAGCTGAATGAAAATCGTGTGAAGTGATATAATGACAACGACAGCATAAATCCACTTAATTGGCAGTAAAATAATATGCTTCTTTAATAAATACATGAATGTACTTCTTTTCGTTGGGGGAATGAATTCATCGATTTACTTATATTTTTGCAATGCAACGCATCGAACATTATGAAACAGTTTTTTATTCTCAGTTTTATATTAGAGAGAGTGAAAGAGTAGAAAAGAAAGTTGTAATAAACCCTCTGAGAACGATTTCATGGCAGACTTTTATGTCACGATAGCCAATCATGTTTTTAGAGCTTTTCAATGTTTTTGCTGACAAAAAGCTACTTTAGAAATTAGAAAATAATGAAACAGTCAAAACTCAGTAATTGCTCACATTCATATTTATTCAACATCAATGTTTAGCATTAGATTAAAATCCACATACAAAACATTAAAACATTTAATTGCTATTCTAACTCGTGTTGACATTTATAATTTTTCGAATGCTCCATAAAAGGTGGTATAATAGACATTAAGAAAATTATTTGATGTACTCTTATTGTAATTATACGATTATACGGAACGATTATTTTACATACCTGTTAAATTATCAGAAATGAGTACTACTCTAATCACATTGTTTGACGAGAAAATATCATATTATACATGATTCATGTAACCTGACAGCGCTTAATCCCACTACTCCTACTAACTGCGGTGCCCTGATCAAGCGCTCAATGCTAAGGTCAAAAAACACACTAAGCTTTGAAAATCAGGTACACGATAAAAGTATTCTACATGCACATAAATAATGCTAAAGTTGCATACTTATACATCAAGATCAAGATAGGAAACTAACAATAACTAATAATAATAAACTATTCAATCTTAAAATCTTACACACCAAAATACTTACAAGGTAATACCCATTTGGGTATGCTGTATGCAGTCAATCTGTCATTCAGTCATTCACACTTACCCTTCTAATATAATATATACCCTCTCATCTTTTCACTTTCAATTATTCAAGGTATTTACAAAGTATTTGCAAAAATATATGGACCCTTAAACACCAATTACAGCTGCTGCTGAAGTGACTTGACTACAGTTTGATTCCAGTGTCGTAAAAATGTTAGATGAATAGATATTATTGTATTCTTAAGAACGAAAATGCCTTTCCAGTTAACCACCTACTTCCTTTCCAATTTCGAATGATAAAAATGTTTTAAATTCTTGTCAATGCCTTTTAAATTTCAAAAAACTAATACCGAGAGCTAAAATCAGAGTTCATCATGTAAACAGGAATGTTCTATTAGTTTAGTACTTCTTACTTATGAATGAGGTTACCGAAAGTCTCATGCAAGTCTTAAATGTACATCTTCTTATACGGTAGTATCTGCTATGCGGCATTGCTGCCATTTCCTTACTGCGTAATATATATCAATAAGAATTTTATGTTTAATGCCTACATTTTATTTGATTTTTGCAACTTTATGTCAAGCCTACACTCAGTCCAATCATACAGATCAACAGATGCTTAAAATTAAAACACATATACGCAGTGGTGCAGTTTCTCAGCGCATATATACTATCAGCAGGGAACGGTTTAATATTTTGGGGCAATAGTACACCTACTTTACCTACTAATGCTGTATTCAGTATTGCCCCAAACTTTCAAATTCAAACGGATTCATAAAATTGATTTTAAATGTATATAAACATGCACTTTATATGTATATTTACAACATATAGTATTAAAGTTACAATGGTTTTTCACCCGCTCGTGTTTTAAGATAATTTAGTTAGTCAATTCATTCCCAAATCTGTAATACTGATCTGTACATTAAAATCATTGTAATATTTTTGTTGCATTTTTTGTGTTTTTAGTTACGTCGTTTTGAATTTATCAAATGACGAAATATGTTTGACTTGATTTTTTTGGACAGTGTTTCCTGATTTAGATGGAATAAATTGTGGCCGTGGGCAATGCTCCAACTTATACATAAGTTACATAAGTAATCTGCCTTTAAGTGTCCGTTTAACCCCCTAAGCAATGTGTGCTGTACAGCTTGCTTGTTTTGCTAAATATTTTGCACCATATGGTCATCTAGTTTTCATTAGATTTGAACTCTCACTTGTATGTAAATTTGAGGACGGACAAGCTATCATTAGCCTGTAGTTGTAAAAGCGTCCGGATGGGAAATAAATGAGTCCTAGGAATTTAGATGTAGAATGTGTAACAGTTGTTGGAAAACTTGATCTAATCAATGTTTGGAATTTTCATACAAAACAAGCATGTCCACCTATTCGGTTAGTATGTCAATGTGACTTGTGACAATCAGTGTCAGCATCCCACTCGATGTACGATCATCCGAATTATATGCATATTCAACATTGAAAATGCCATCTCGATAAAGTGAAAGATTCGTCTCGCTTTCTCTCTGACGTAAACGTATGCTCGGGATTGGTACCCGATATGCAGAAACTGCCTGGTAAGCATTACGTGCAGTCGAAGCTGGCAAAACCCATATCTTAGGGTAACTCATTGGAAGGGCTTTGAGAGGTTTCGGAACTGTGACGCAAATGATTCGAAACATTTCAATTGCTTCCTTTCACTACTTTAATTTTACACATCTGCGACATCGTGACAGTAATATATTCAATAACAATATTATTTCAGTATGTAAGTCATTTTTAATTAGCACTGAAATCCTATCAACACACTATTCTACTCTACTAAATCATTTGATTGACAATCACAGTTCACGATATTTTTGGGGCATGACCCTTATCTTTTACACAGTGCTTTTATCCTTTAATTTGCTTTGCCTACACAAACTAACCATAACAGTAACGTCTACGCCTATAGGTCATACGTCTAGCTACACATTAAAGGTACTAAAAGTGATATGAATTTGATTAGTAAAGATGGAGAATGTATGCTAACCGTTGAGTCAAAGCTACTACCTCTTTCCTCGTACTTCACTACGTGTCACATGTTTCTATCAAATCTAAAAGTATACTGCCTCGGGTTCTGAATACCCTGAATTCTCGAATACTCTAACTCTCTTTGTATACATTATCTTACAAAAACATTTCTGGAGAATTTCAGCTACTTAAATCCACTATATATTTCACTACATCCACAAAACATAACTCGAACATTGATCGTTTTCTTTATCTATCTTTATAGAGGTACATGCAGATTACTAAGATTACTGATGACGGTGGAAACTGACAGTAAATGGAAATACATAACCACAACTTGCATCTTAAACTAAAACTAAACCTTGTCAATCCATGTTGATGATACAAACATACATTAAACCATAGCACAAACATTGAGAACTGACACACATAATATAATGACAGAGATCACACCGCTAGCATCTATTTTTCATGTCCTGGTTATGACTAGTACAATAACAGGAAAGGGAGTTTAAGCTGTTTTCTTGTATATCGGGGTTTCACGCGTAACTACAAATCCATGTTCTAAAATGAGTAAAAATACTTGTGCCCTACGTACATGTAAAAGTCAAGGAAAGCTTAACGTAAGAGTAATGTTATGGCTAGACCGGAGGATGAGCCAGAAAATACCCTAACACCTAAAAGTATGCATAGTACACACATGACTCTGACAGATTTTTCATGACATCATCATTCTTGACTTTTCAAGGAGGAATGGCTTATGAGAACAATTGGTGAAGTATCGAGCAAACATCCAGCTGTGAAAGTGAGATAATGTCACTCGCTCACAAAATTTTTTGCGACTAACCTACCAAATCTAATACTAATACAACATACTATATCTACTTATATATTCTATTCTTGTTTCAATATGCTTAATATAAATATGTGTGTATCAGGTATCTGAAATATTTCAGTATCAAGAAAGACACTCAAAAGTAAAAGAAATACGAGCAAAGAAAAAAACAAAATATTGCTACGGGGCAAAGCGAAAGTACCAACATTACTCATAAGAGAAAGCTAGTTATGAAACATAAGTGTCATTGACATTACCCATAAAGAGGAATACTTTCACAAAAATAACATTTACAACACAGTTTCACTCCGTTTCCCAGGAAGATATGCAGTGTACACAGTGTCCGATTTGACTGTCATGTGCTTACCATTCATACAGTCAATATTATTGTAGATATTTGTAGACGCTTTCACTCCAACGCCATTTGTTCCATTGGATGCAAAATTGGGGTGACTTTGTGGTTTCATTGTTGCCGTTGGACTCCTACCATTGGTGTTGGTCATTGGTATAGAGTTGTTGAGAGCATTGCCACCAATGTGACGAATGCCATTCCCACATGTGTGGTTGTTATAATAATGGATGCATTGTGGATTACACATTGAAGCAGAAACGTTTGTTGATGCTGTGGTCGCTCCATTGCTTTGACTCCGGATGAGTGTTTTCAGCAGATCTGGACGTGAAGATGGAGAGACATTCTTCTTAAGAGAGGTACAGTGCCCCAGAGAATTGTGTCCAGTGGAATGGCCATTACATTTGCCATACGCGGTTACACCAGAGCAGTTACCATTACCTGCGGGTTGATGACCCAAGTTGATGGACATGGTTGTGGAATTTGTGGTTGTGTTCGTTATAAATGTGCCTGTTCTTGTGAATGGACTTTGTTTCCTTCTGCGGTTGCATAGTCTTAAAAACCCATTACGGAATTTTGAAGACATGATATTATAAAGGATGGGATTGAGGGACGAGTTGATGTAGATCATCATACGGGAGAAATAGATAAAGTTTTGGTATGCTTCTGCATGCTCTTCCAGAAATTTTGTGTCAGCCAACAGGACAAAGAGAGTTAGCACGCGGAACGGGAGGAGACACAGGAAGAACGCGAAAACCACGGTGCCCAACATCAACACAACTTGTTTCCTTGCTTTGTGATTCTCATTCTTGGCATTGAGTGCGGATCGGTCAGTTGTCAGTCGTTTGGCAATCATCCCATATGTGACCAACAGAATGAAAAAGGGGACCAAGAAAAATAGAAATATTGTTGAAATTGTATAAGCATCCGGCCAGGTTTTTCCAGCTGTGACGTAACATCGGGCTGTCCACTCCCCACATTCATTCTCCCCTTCCACGTAGGTGATCATAAAAATCATGGGGCTGTAATTAAAAAATTGGAGTTTTCATTTATTACAAATATGAAACTACACTGGTTTCTTTTGACTGGTATCATGTACAAACGATAGAAGGTTCATCGCCCTCTCAGCTTCAGTCAACATTCTCATGCTATATCTCTCCGTGCATTAATGATGACGACAGCCATTTTGGATCAGTCTAAAGAACTCTGTCCGTGTACGGCTAACGTTTAGAAAGTTATTGTGTAGGCCCCTCACTCAAAAAAGTGCTATTATGTGCAAGTTTATTATTTCAGTTTGTATATTTTTACGACCAGATTACGTACATGCATTACGTGACATCTCTATCCGTCTTTTTACTAATCTTTATTGTGTATACTCATGTAATAATTTACAGCTTTCTTCATAAAATATTCTTGGGATATGAGTCTAAAAGATTATATACATAGATAAGTGGCTGACTGACTCTAATGTAATTGTTAAGAGAAGAATAAGAATCCTACTTTCTCCAACATTCAATAAATTTTCCCATAAAGTTTTCCTCCTTCTTTTGCAGAATAAAAATGTTACTACGACTGGTACACATAAACATGTCATCTCACACAAAAAACTGGAGCATATTTGCTTTTCTTGAATATTTGCATCGCAACAACAACCTAACACTGCTAACAGTGTTGGCTGGTGAAAGGAAACCCATGTTATTGGGGATTTTTCTTAACCGATGACACTTTCTCTAGAGTTTGCCAACATATTTATTCTTCTCCATATTGTAATTGTGCGGGCGAGCTGTTTGTTGTGACTTTTAGGGGCTTTGGTTAGCAGAGGCAGAGGCAATTGGGTTGTGGTTCGCTAACACGTTCTACCATTCTACCTAAATTGAAAATCTAACAAGATGTAAATAGAGACGAGAAGTGTGCAATTTTCCAAACTTTTCCTTTTCCTGGAATTTTGAGCGAACAGGCGTAAGTTTATTATGCGACGCATTTCATAAGAGTATCATTTGAAGTTGTTTTATATTGAATGAAGCATAATATGTAATGCCTCAACGTAACACAGAAAATAGCAAACTTCGCATTGTAATAAAATACGATAGATATGAGAGACTACTACTAGCATGGCGTATATAACAGGTATACTGCTTATCACTTTATTATTGATTTATGTTCTAACGAATGCTATCTATTTAGGTTGTGGGAGCATAGAAATTTGCTAAGTAAAGTGTATTTGAAGTGCGGTTTTAAAACAGGAACGTAAATTGCTATGATTCGTTTTGATAAGGATCTTTAGATTGAAATCATCTATGTAGTTCAGAAATAATGAGAACATTTTAATTTGGTTACATTTACGGAGCTGAGTGCTATTGAAACCTAAGTACACAACAACAAAATTGGGTATAAGGAAATAATTACTACCGTATCGCTATCTATTTATTTAAGCTTCAGTTTGAAAGGATCGTGGTCGTAGTTTGTTTACTAGACAGATTGTGCGTAGTGCTGAGACTGACTGGTTGATCGTGTTTTGGGTAAAATAATATATAAATAGAAACAAAATAACAAAAATCACTACGACACGCTAATGACATTCTACATTCTGCCTTAAAAAGAGACAAAACAATACGCTAATTCTAAATGATGTAAGCATAAAGTACCTTGTTATGATGGTAGCAAGAACCCACGCAGCCAAGCAGATCATCGCAGCTCTGGATTTGGTACAGATGTAGTTGGCTTTCAATGGTCGGCAAATAGCATAGTATCTTTCAAAGCTGATGGCCAATATAGTCAATACGGAGGTGTTAGCGACTGTTGTCTCAAGTAAGGGAACAAATTTGCCTGGAACATATAAATTAAAGTACGTCTTGAGTTGTTTAATTACTTTCAAGTAGGCAGCGCAGTAATTATTAGTCACGAGGAAATAGTCTTTTGTCTTTTCTGCTCACTGCAACGTGCCATGTTATTTAATACATCGTGTGACCTCGTCTTCTACTTTTACCACACCTTCGCAGTAGCACTTCTAACTTTATTGAGTTTGCTATTAATAACTACATTTTCTTAGAATAATCCTCATACGATTCTTTCAACTGTCTTAATTACTTTTCACCTTTCATCATTCGTAATTAAATCAGGTACTCAAAAGCTCTTAATATAACCTTGCTGTCACCCCCCAATTATTTGACTTTTAACATTTATTGTGGTGGAAATGACCTTGAGCCTTTTTGTACGAATGTCTCATGTCCTCAAATCTTTTGTACGTCATGTAATACCTAAGACTAAGCTCACGTGCTTAGTCTCAATTTCGAAGAAATATTATATATATTATATATATAGGTCTCTGTATCTAAATAATTATCCGCCTGTCTTCCGAGCTTCTTGTTAAATAGACGCTATCAGTGATACCTACAAGTTTCTAAATTGTTCATCATCTTTTTAGTGGCGCAGTTTCAGGATTCCTCCTACACACAGCTATAATCCGATACTTTTGTTATGTTATTTTCCTTTCCTATACTGGAAAGTTGCTTATCCATTATCCAGGAAAAAGGTACAATAATCAGTACAACGCAAAAACTTTTTGGTAGCGTTTTTCATAACGACTCCAAAATCTTCAAAGCTAGTTTGGATTGATATAATGTGCTCAGCATGCACAACATAAACTCCTTTTGTATGCACTTGTAAGCAACTTTTTCACTATTCCTACTCTTCAATAGACTCGTCAGGTTGGCTTTCACTCAAAAGACTTTTTTGTAATGTGAGAGAAAACCTATCATTCTATATATGCCTGTTGCTACAAACTAATCCCACAAGGAGCAGTGATAGCAGAATAAGGGAAAAAATTAGGGTTTCTTTTCTTCACAACCCTTTTGTGCCAAATTGAATTTGTATCTTTATTGGGATGCAATTCTCTACTCGCTAGTTATGCTAACAAATTTTTCTCTGTGGCTTAACTCAAGACATGCGTTGTAAATAAACTGGGTTGTGCCACATTGCATTCATGTCAATTTGGCTCTTTTGAAGTTTGAAACTGGAGCATAAAAACATAAAACGAGAAAATATAAATTCGAGTCAACCATACTGAGGGAAAAGATGTTTTGCTTTTTGGGATTATGCACACCACAATTTCGAACATTCAAAGAACTTTGAAAGCTGCTTTCCTTGTGAACCATTATGGAGAAGGGTGACAGTTACTGTTTGTAGTTCGTATCGTATTAGTTCAAATTCTTGTGATGTAGATTTGGTACCTATGCGTAAAATTGTATTCTCTGACTATTAATAGCACGGATGAAAATTTGAAACTTCCAGTATTTGCTTTACTAAAAGCCTTCAAAGGTACTTGCTACATATATAACCTATTTAATGCTGCCCGTTATGCACGGAATTTTTTTTATTATAAACATTAATATATGTTATGAATGCATGCAGATTAATATTATTCTACATCAAAGTAGACATCTCAAAGTAGACTATTGACTCTAAGTTGCAAAAGAAAATTGGAAAATGCGCTTCAACTTACACATATAGAATCCCAGCACCCAACGATCAGGATGATATGTAACTTCAATCAATGCGGTTGGAGTGCAAACGACCAGAACAAGAAGGTCAGCTATGCTCAGATTGACAAGAAAGATATTGGTTGAAGTTCTCATATCTCTGTGAATTTTATAATTGTTATTATAATTATAAAATTTTATAGTTTTTATAATTATTATAATAAATAATAATAATAAAAAGTCATAATAATACCTTGAACAACTGATGACCAATGTTACCATGATGTTTCCCACCGTTCCAACAGTGAATATTACCACAAACAGGATAAGACATGTTATTCGAAGATAAAGTGGGAGTGCAGCATCGTCATAGAATGTATGAGGCAACTGATCATCACTCGTCTCTGGTATTTTCGATTCTGCTGTATATGGCGTCCCATTTATAAAAAAGTCACTCTGATTGCAACCATCCAACTCCATGTTTGCCAATGTGTAGGTTTTCCTGCAGATATAAATTTACAATCATTATTCATAAGAGTCACGTGTTAGATTTATTCAACCAATATCAAATCACATACATGTATATGCTTCCATATTTCTATATATCAATATACTTATTGCGTACTAAAGTCAGCTTTCAAACTGAAGCGAAAATCATACTATTATGTCAATAGTGCTATACTTTTAGAAGCAGAAAATAGCCAACTATAAAGGAAAAGGCAGAGAATTTTTTGGCTTCCCGTTTCAAATGTACTAGAAAAATATTAACATGAGGGAGGGATATTGATATTATGTTTCTTGCTTCAACATCCTTCAACTTTCTTTCGTTAGCAAGCTATATAGCATCATATTACTATTCCATTCGAAAGAAAATCTAACTTTGTTGACTGGGGTTGCTCAGTGCAGAGAGAAATCAGCATATTTCTATGCAAATTCCCACATTTCTTTTAATACATTTTTCCCACTTGAATCATCTGAATATCTCTTCGTTCTTTCGTTTAACGAAATAAGGTACATTAACATAGATGTTATATGGTATATTTGCACGTGGAGAAAGTTGTATGCAGGCATGCGTCATTTTCAATCCCAATGGATTTGAAAATAAGCAAGCTGTACTGTACTGCTTTTTGAGTACCTATATAGATGCTATTTATGTGTGGGTTTATATTAAAAGGAAATGGCCTTGATTTTCTTTTATCACATTGTCAACTAGAGGAAAATGCAATAGGCATGAAGTAATAATAACGGCTCCACCCAAACAGCGTGAAATTATCATTTTCCATAATATTCGTTCGGCTATTAGGTTTTAATTTTAAGACAAGGAAGACAAAAAGTAAGTTCAGTCAACCAAGTTAATTTACCTTTTCTACCAATATATAATAGCATCCATACGGATTGAATAACTAATGTATTTCCCTAATCAAACGCAAGGTCGGCATGTTATGTACGCGTCGACAAATGACCTTCAAAAAAGGGTAGTAGAAAGGATCTGTGAAACTACCTTTGAACAAGTTCAAGCAATAACAACAGAGGCATCGTAAATAAATCACGTTTAACAACTGCGTTTCTTGTTAATTAAGGTAGGTTAAGCTTGCAAATGTTTAATTTCGTATGGCACAACTACAATACTGTGAACTGCGACGCTTGCAACTTCTGCAAAAATCAGATCCTCAAAGAAACTTGATTATCCTGAGAAACTGGTAAACGTGACAGACTCATCGTCGTAGAAAATTCGCTCCTATTACGCCGTTGTAGTTTCCTTTACTCTAAAATTACTCGCCGGATTAATAAGGGAGCACGTACTACGACCAACGTATTTGACAGTTTGTTGTGACATGATGATGACGCCCTTGCTCCTGACATGTAATTGTCTATTGTTTTCAAAGGATTTGTGCTGTTACGAATTTAAAATGATTTTCCGGAACTAATTAACTTGGGCTTTTGAAAAAAGGAGGAGGACCCCTGCAATAGTCCTCATTGGTTCGTAAACGATTTTCACACTTTCCTGAGAGAAAATGGTAATTTTGTGCTTCCTTTGTTGCAATGGGACAGAAACATGAGTGTAGACATACGCATATAGGTAGTACAAATGATTAGTAGTCCTAGCTGTAGATACAAGTGTACAAAATGGATACTGACAGTGGAGCCTACACGGCTCCTAGACGTTACTGACATTTCTCCTATCTAAGAGCCTTATCTCGCCACAAATATTAGGATAAAACTTCCGCCATGCACATGTTACATATACATGCGAGTAACAATTATGTACCTCTTCGTTCCTCATATACACCCTCATAAAACGCTAGCCTTTTCTGACAATGACTAAAGCTCCATTTTTAGCTTTCTCCAGGACTTGGTTTCACTATTCATTATTACCCTATAGCCTATATAGTGCAATGCACTTTCCTCCGCTACTGCTTGCGGTGTCACTTATCACAATTCTTATCTCTCAAGTCTACCCAAAGTAAATCACTCAACCTCAGACGGTGGGCAGCAATGAATACACATGTGTATGAAAGCGAATATGTGTATACTATTATGTGTATGTACAAATGGAGGAGAGGAGAAGCATTATCTTTATCAAATTAAGCATCCTCTCGTGCGCCTAGATTCTTGAAAGATATTACACGGCACATATCATACACTTCAGTGACAAAAGCAGCTCACTGAGCTGGACAGTAAACGGGAGAAAGTCGACCATTTCTTTATGAATTTAGGCTATAAGAAGATCAGTGTTTTTCTACTCAGATGATGTGCATGCTGAAAAGCGGAGCCAGCTCCCTTTGTGTAGGTGTCCTAAGCAATCAGGTAATTTCTTTGATGCCGCTACTCAAGTACTTTTCCCACACTATCGCACGCCTGTTCATTTCTACCATCTGCATCGTTGATGTGCTTAATAACGCGGTGAAATAACGCTGCTAACGGGGGAGCAGAAAAAAGGACAAGAAGATTAATACCGTAAGTGTGGTTGGTAAAATGGAAAAGGAAGGAAAGTGTTGTCTTATGGAGATACAAAAATTTATTGCACATTTTCACAAGGGATTATAATGCTCTACTTCTTCGCTGACTAACTTGCTCTCAAATAAGCTGTTATACACACAAATATACACATACTGTGTATCATACTCCTTTTCAAAAGAAGGGTTTTTGGTTTGCAACACCAGACAAAAACATTTCTTTCTTCTCCATCTTATCGAGGCTTAGAAAATCCTACAATTACATCATCAAATATAGTGGAACGAGTGTTATAGCAAACAAAATTTATTTTTTCCCAGCTTTTTTTCTAGAAGTTGACTAGTTTGTTACTGTCCGGAAGAAAAGTAACTGATATAGTGCAGCAAAATAAGTACACGTCTAGTGAAATCCTAGCGTAAAAATCAACATTAGAAGCTCAGTCTGTTTATGTTTTATATATTCTATTATGCAATTTACAGAACATACAAACACCTACGTCAAAATATGTTTCTACATCTCGCATTGTGTAAGCCCTTTGCTTTATTTCAATGTGTGCTGCGTTAGTGCTACTTTCATGGTATGGCTTGAATAGCAAAAGATGTTCCCATTTCTCTCAAAGTTGTCCAGCCTTATAGTATTTCTCAATGTAGCTTTCTCAAACTGGATCCGTTTATTGTCTCAGTGTTCCCTCCGAATCCCATTTTTCAAGCTGCGTAACAGAGACGATGATGCTACTCTAACGTTAGTAATATTTACAAGTTGTGGTCATGTATACGGATGTATAGTTACTTGTAAGAATCCACAAAGGTCCTATGCATCATGGTATATTCGTTCACTTTTTCTACTAAGCGCTTGCATATTTTCCACTAGAATAGCATTCGCCAGTAGGCAATATCTACTCTCCTTTATACTCCTTCTTTTCAAACAGAAGAATACTGAAGACGAATGGGATGTGGCGGATATTACGGTTATTTGGGAAAGTCAAGGGGGCAAACAGATTCCCAGAACAATTTTTGTTGAAGCAGCGAAAGGGAATCCGAGATAGACTGGTGTGGTTTGAAATGAGTGAATTTCTACAAATTCCAAACTATATTTGGAATATGAGAGGATCGGTTGTCTGGAGTTGATTGAATGCAAAGATGGTTAAATTGTGTTTTGTAGAAATTCGTAATAGATATAACTTTAGCTGACAATTCAGGTCTTCCACAAACAAAAATCTTGTCGCAATCATACCCATATTGTGCCTATATTATATTAGTTGTAGTTCACAAATCCTTCTGAACGAAATACTTCTACTGTTCACATTCGTGCAGTATAGCATGTTTGAATACTAAATATCATGAAACAATTCGGTATTCCATGATATTTATTGTCCTTACATATTTACTTATATACAAATATGTGTTTACTCACCGAAGCTCATACTTTAGTGGCGTATGGTTAACGGGGTAAGAAGTACACAGTAAGTTTCACGTCGCCCCGTGTCTACAATAAAGCTGTAAAAGACTATATTTTATGATTCCGCTGGAACTTTGGTATGAAAAGTTTTCTCTCCTTGGAATTTTCTGTAGATTTTTTTAAATGTCACTTTCGTACATTGTCTTAAATAAAATGGTATTTGTGACGCTAATGAGATCAACTCTTAAGAATATCTCTGTTCTCATTAAAAAGATCATGCTGTTGGGAGGTTACTATAATATGCTCTTCGTTTCGCTGTCCAGTATGCTCAATGTTGTAAAATATATACTATATTTACTATATGGACGATTTTGGATAATATGTAGGCATATTTTGAGAGATAGAAGTAATTAAACCACCACAAGTCTACCTGTGAGTAAATTTTATGTAACAAAGTTATTTCTCAATCACGTTACGTCTTCTACATAACATGCCGCCTACGTTGTTCTCTTCTGTGAAAAATGTTTAAGGTTCATTTCATTTACATTTATTACCTGAAGGAATATATTTAAACGTTGATCTTTAAACCTACTACTTGGTATTCAAAATTTGAAGGAAGGAAGCCTTTGAAATCCTCTTTTCTCTTGTCCAATTATTTTGCTCGTTACAACTTTCAAGCCCAAACTTTGTCCATGAACCTGGATTTTCACATTTTGCGATTCAGATTGTATCATATTGGCATGTAATGATAAGTCTATATAGCATACTTTAAAAATATGGAGAATATACTATTCTTCAGTTTCCAAATACTCTACATGTAAAAAGTCACTATGTACAATAGTGACTGATATAAATGACAGCAGTATATATCTACGCAGTTGTGAAATTGTTTTGCCTAAAAGTAGTTGTATAGGATTTCACAGTTCTTTACGTAAACTAGGTGGTCACTATAGGCTGAGAATCAGATATGGTTGGTAA
Source organism: Orchesella villosa (assembly GCA_036850725.1). Taxonomy (NCBI): domain Eukaryota; kingdom Metazoa; phylum Arthropoda; class Collembola; order Entomobryomorpha; family Orchesellidae; genus Orchesella; species Orchesella villosa. Next base: position 5,807 of record JAANSM010000329.1, on the reverse strand, counting down.
TTTTAATGACGCACAATACATAGATATAAGACCAAGATAGTTAGAGTTCAAATCAGGTCATTCCGTTGTACAGAGGAGATCTGTTAACGTATTTAAATTTGGGTCGAAAGTGCTTAACCGTGACTGACACACTAAATAAATGCTCGACTCCATTTTACTCAATGGGTAAAGTTTCTCGGTTTGAATACAATAATAGGAAAACCAGGAATTAAAGGAATTACCCCCAAAGTGGCATGTTACAATGAATTAGTAGGAATGGCAGATAGATAAACAACTTCATGCAAATGCAACTAACCAGAGGCAAAAATATGAAAGAAATAGGTTTTATTTTTGCCATGATTACATTGCATTGTAAACCACGGACTCATAACTTTTTCCATATTGCTTTTGCTTATGATTCTAGCAGTGATAAACAAAAGCATAAATAGCATTCCTCATGAGTCTATTGCAGTTATTTTGGGCAGTATATAGCAATAGCAGTAAATGTATGTGATAACAAAACATAACTTAAGTCAGCCACAAAAGTACGACCCAAAAGTTTCTGGTTTGTACATGTGAATAGCAGTCTCTTTACTTTGCGTTTTAAACCTCGGAGCTAGTCATGTCGTATCTGAATCTCTGATCGAATCACCAAAAATTCTACTGAAATTAAATGCAAGAAAAATTGCTATTTGATGTCGGTCCTCTGACTTCTGCTACGAATTATACACACACTGGAATGTGAATGTTTAAATTGGAAAATGCCTAAATACTAGCAACTTATACCCATTCGTTCATGAACACAAGTTTTCATACAAACGGTATGGTATTTCCCTAAAAAATTGTTTTGTGTAATTCGATCCATTTCTGTTTACATTACATCACTCATGCTTTCATTCCAGACCAAATCTCATTACAAAGTATGAAGAGCGCAGTAGATATACATACATTTTATCTGATTAATTCAATTTCATTGCAAATTAAAAGATTATTCAATTAGCGTGTTAGAATAAAACCTCAACAAATCTTTCTCACGTTCAATTTAATATGCTTCAATATGTTTGCTCTAGTAAAAACACATAATCAATGTGTACGATCAATTTCCTTTGTAATCTGTAATTTAATCCTTGTTCGTTTCCTACACCGTCATTCTACAATAACACGCGATGCACATGATAGCAACTAGCAACAATTTAATCCAGGAAATCGGATGAACGAAGGGATTATAAATTTTGCACGTAGACAAAGTATAATGTTTACGTTTCTGTGGTAGAAAGTTTGAGAGCTTTGGAAAGTTTCATTGACCTGGAAATGAATCCGGAGACATTTGTAACCGCAGCAAGAGCAAGAGAAAAGGGGACTACCAAATGTTTGAAAGGTTTGGTTTGAATGTATATGGCACAAAAAACCCTTATGTATATAATTTACACACATTCATGAAAAAAGAATCGCATCAGGAAAGTCGTTACGACTTTAATTCTTGGGTAGCCGAATTGGGCGTGGGAAGTTAATAGCTGGTCCTCCACCAAACACCACACACTCTCTTGAGGGATTCCAGTTCATTACACTAAGCACTCTTCAAATTTCATAGAAAGTAAGCGTAATCCACTCGTTACATCCTATTGCAATAATTAGAACATTTCATGCTTCATTGAGTTGGCACCTTACAGTATAAACTTTTTATCCGTATAATACATTCTCTAGCACACGCAAACTGTGAAAAGGTAGCAAAGAGAGTGAGGATGAATTGATTTATCGTATCTGTTGACTTCATTGGGGCTATTTATTATGTGAAACTGTTTAGATGATCTACTTTTGGAGGTGGAAGGGGCAAAAGCATGCCCTCTTAACATGCTACTTCACGGCTTGTATCGGAATGTGTTTTTGTTTACTTTCATTCTTGTTTTTGAAGAATACAAAAATACCTCTTACAATTTCAGGATTTAGGCGTGGGTATAGATTAAGTTAATGCTTATTTCTTGTGCTACTTTAATGTACATGTCTTGCATAATATTTATATTTATTCTCAATAATTTACCATTTTAATATTAAAATAATCGACTTTGGTGCCCACGCAGCTAAAATTATTAATGGAGGATTTTGGACGAATGTTGAGAATAAAATTGTAAGTTTTGGAGTTGTGAATTAAATTATCTGGGGAAGGCAATGTATTCGTTCCATTTCTATTACGTCAGTGGATGTTATAGTCCCGTGTGGACCAATGGGAATATTTTATTTCATCAAGGGAACTGCAAACTTTGTACGTAACAGCGCGCTATGAATAAGGATTTTGTGGCTGGGGTTAGGAGTAATACACGTAAACTTAACGATGCTTTCACGTATACAGTGAATATATATGATGAAAATAGGTTTGGCGAGTGAACATTTCTGGAAAGTAAAAGTAATTCAAAGGATTTCTTCCAAGGTCTCGTCGTTGAGGTGTAGTACTATTTTGGATTTGTATTACGGCGACTGAAATTCAAAACCGTCGGATATATCTAGAAGTACTACATGTACCTTGCAAACCATTACATAGAATGCTTGTAACGTTTCGGGATTTTAACGCAGCTAACACATGAAATGGGTACCTTTTTAATTTAAACATGTTCCATAATTGAAAATGAAGCATTTTAAATGCAATGCCGTGTAGCCAGTACAAGCTCGACTCAATAGCTCAATCAACGTTTGATTCAACCAGTACAACTTGTGAGGTTGTCAGCGTCATCGCTCCATTTTGCTGCTAGGCATATAAACTGTATGTGTAGAATGAACGTGTGTAGGTAGAGACTTCGTGAACTCTATACACTCCGAAATTGTGTAAGGGAGAGGCTTAGAAAGTTTTGTAATTTAAAAAACCAAGCATCCCCTTCAATGGGCTGTATGGTGTATGTAGTAAAAAGTTTGAGTTTATACTGGCATCGAGCAATTTCACTTCAAATCCATACTAATAAGAGAAAGTCGGCTTTCGCTTTTTAGAACGTTCTTTCACTTTTTTCCCGCAGTTTTTGTGTCAGTTTTAGTGATGTTTATTGAATAGCTTTTAATGCCAAGAGGCATAACTAGTGAAAACAAAAAATCAGGTCTTGTTAGAAAGACTTAAACTTGCTGTTTTACGCTTTCGTAAAGTACAAAAAAATTCAAATCCAACATCTGATGAAAATAGGCCAGCAAAGCGGTTTAAAAACATCATACGCCTATATGCATGTAATTATTGGGGATGGAATGTGTGTCCTACTTTTAAGTAAGTTAATAATTTCATACAGATTATTAGGTAATCTGTTTCCAGTATGTTATATACAATCGAAAGATGATACATTAACAGGAAGCAGATGTCAACGGAAACCTAGCTTGGAATGATTACTTACAGTAGCGATTGGTCTACATCATCCTGTACAGGATTAGGTACGCGTATTATATAAGTCAATGGTACAATGCAATCCCTCTAAGATTAAGTTAAGCGGCAGAAAGTTTCGCTGCCCGAGTCACCCATTTCTAGGAAAGTATTGCTGAGAAAATGCCACATTTTTTATGTAAATACACTCAGCCACCTTTTAATGTCGACCTTTCTCTGGGGCAATATTGATTTCATTGTCCATTTACGTAATCGCTCAGTACAGAATATAGATAAAGCACTTTTACTTGTATATGCTTAGGATATATTGCTCTACTTAATTTGAATCTTACATAAAATCTATTGAGTACCACTGTACCACATATGCAAACTCAATACATAATATATCATAATAAGCAATAGGTACACAACTGTGTAATAAGATTTATGAGTAAAAAAGGTGCATAATTGTATTATCAAACAATAATGGAATCAAAAGCAAGAAAGTGAAAGCTTTAATGCACACAGGCACTTCAAAATTCGTCTTTATAACATACCCAAGAAGAAAGAAATCCGAGGTGAGACGCTACGTTGCACTTATCGTTAGGAGGTCCTAAGGTATTGTGCTCGCCACCGTCTCAGTTACTGAAGTACAGCTTGCTTGTAAGGTAATGGAAATTGTGATAATTTAATAAAATTGAGAAGTAGAGTCAAGTCGAGTTCGAATTTTTTGTTATTTAATATTGCTCCTCTTGAAAATCAAGGGCAAGTTCATCAAAGTATGAGTACAAGCAGCAGAAACTGTTCAGAACTGAAGTCTCTCATTGCCCCCAAGCCACTGCTAACCTCTAGCATACTAGAGTATGCAACACCAGTCTTTGTTAGGATATATATTTTGCGTTATTGGCACTGCACTTTTTACAATCTTAATTGTTCTGCACTAAAGATCAACAATACTGATAAAGTCGGTATCTTTCATGGTTATCTAACTCAAACTTGGTAAGCCAAGTAATGAACTGTCCATCACTCGTGTATGAACTCACGCGTATGTATTAAATAGGAACGTAATGAAAAGTCAGTTTTGCTATTCCGTTTTGTACAGCAACTCTTGAATCAGTCTTAGCGCAAGAAACCCGGGCGAATTCCAGATTGCTTTTGAGACCTAGATCGGCAAGTTGTGGCTGTCTTATACACGAGCTAAAAGAGAGAGGAAGAGAATTCTGTGAAAACGAGTACCACCGCATCGTCGTGTCGTGCAGTTCCTTTTCAGCGTAAGCTTTTCTCTATTATGCTGTTGCTTCTCTGTTCCATTCTGGAGGTTCGTAAAGTATTGGATTCTGTAGTCGAGAGTGGTTTGATTGTAACCCCTTTCCTTTTTCCTAGCTACGATTTCAGTTTTACGTAAGAAAAGAAATGACCAAAAGTAACATGAATGCGATAACATGTTGGCGATATTATTAGAGGGTATGAGGTGTGAGCTTTTTGCATGAACCTTGCCCATAACCGCACAGTATTGATTGTGAGATTGTGACTTTCAAAAGATAGTGTTAACGAGTCCCCAGAAATAGATTTGCAAGCTTTTCTTATGAATAATTAAACATTGCTTTTGGCAAACCGTTTATGTACCATGCTATATTTTGCATAAAATGTGAATGTCGTGCTGTGTACATGGTAAGAACACCTGGGTGAATTTGTCGTTGCCTTCTCCAGTTTAATAAATTTTTAAATGCACATGCAAGAAAGCGTAACCGACCAAACAGACCAGAACTATTCTGACAATTAAGATGAGTGAAGGTCAGTAGCTAATTTGTCGAATGTTTAATTTTACATTAGAAAGTCAGTGTGTCAATATTGCCGATGGTAATTTGTCGACTACTTTGATATGAGTGTAGAACCTGTCATATTCGTCCTGTATGAAATAATTATATCGTCAAAAGGCTCATTGTTACTTGGAATGTAGCATATTATGAAGGTTAGGAAAGCATGTAAAACTTCACTTTCAAGTTTCAATGTCAGGAAGGCGACGTCTCCCAGTTTCAATCCATTAGCCAACACATTGTTTGACATTTCCTTTGCACTTACTATACTTGAAGCAATCAGGTGACTTCCATGTAAAGACAGGAGTTGATATTTAACTTACCAACATTTCAATTATGAGTATGTTATATAAAATTCGAAGAAGAATTGCCAAAGCATTTGGTGTTTTGAGGTCTATTGCTTTCTCGCGCTCCATTCACAGAAGTAATTTGACTCGTCAAAAAGGAGAGCGTTTTTCCTTTTGTAAATATTCACGTTTAAAACTTGTGCCACTGGTCTAAACTTTAGTAAATATATGGGAGTGTGAGATGAGCATGTATGAATGTATTCGCAATAAAATGGAAGCAATTAATTCACATCACATGCCGCAGTTGTTGCATATGTTGCATCCAAATTAAAATGACTTTTCTTTTCTCTGTAAACTGTTAGATAGTTAAAGAATGCAGTTTCAGTGGCAATC
>JAANSM010000328.1:0-31580 GCA_036850725.1 Orchesella villosa | reverse complement strand
CGAGCTCACATAGACGTCTTCTCAATGCGAGTGCAGCAACGAGGTTTGTACTTGATATGTGCCGCATGTTAGTGGAGGCGTTATGGGGCAAGTAGAGAGTACTCCATCATGCCCTCCCTCGAGAGGTGACCTACGGGAACCTTGTAGACAGCAGGAATATCGCTGAGGTGGACGTCTTTGTCGTGTGGAGTGACGTGGTGACGGAGGTTGAGCGTCCGTAGGAGGTGCTTGGTTCCCTGATGACGGGTGAAATTTTCGGAGAAAGTGACGATTGCGGCGGAGGATGCGCCCGGATTCCGTGCGCAGGATGTAGCTGCGTCCACTGCTGCAGGTTTCCAGCACTTGGGCTGGCATATTCCACCGTTTAGTGATGGGGTTCTGAATGAGCACGAGATCCCCAGGAGCTAGCTGACTTAGAGGCTTGGCACTAGCGTTGTATTGCTGTAGAGCTTTTTCCTTCAGTTTTGCAGCCCGTTCGTCGCAGATGCGAATTCTGCTCTGCCATTCTGCTAGGAACTGGCTGCGATGAAGTGGTAGTTTAGTGCGGAACGGTGCACCAAAAAGAATTTGGGAAGGACTGCGACCATCTGCTCGTGGCGTGTTGCGGAGTTCCATGAGGCCTTCCTGGAAACTGGTGGCGGCGATGTCACCATGAGGGGAGGTCTTGGCCAGCAGAAACTTGAGGCTTTTCACGGCTGCCTCAGCCAATCCATTGGACTGAGGGAAGTGGGGGGACGACGTGGTGAGGTGTATTCCCCATTGCTTTGCCCAAGTCTGGAACTCCATGGAGGAAAACTGAGGCCCGTTGTCGCTTATGAGTTTGACAGGGACACCGAGGTCAGTCATCCATGACTGAAATAATTTGATTATGGTGGTGCTGTGGCCGCATTTCCCGATGTTGAGCCAGCCAAAGTAATGGTCTGCCATTACCAAGTACTCAAAACCAGCGAAGGAGAACAAGTCAACTCCAACAACTTCAAATGGAAAACTGGCTGGAGGGTCCCGCTGAAGAGGTTCTTTCTGATGTGATGGAAGATAGCTTTGGCATTCGCGGCAGGAGTTCACAACGTTCTTGACATCATTGGTGATGTTGGGCCAGAAAACTGCTTGGCGTGCTCGATTGAGTGTGCGTTGGTGGCCCTGATGCGAGTTATGTAGTGTCCTAAGTATTGCAGGGCGAAGAATTTGAGGGATGAGAATTCGTGATCCGAGAAAGATAAGCTTCTCGTGTATAGTCAGGCTGTCACGGTAACGCCAGTAAGGATGGAGATCCTCATCCAGTTTAACTTTTTCCGGGAAACTATGAGCTATAAACTCCCTTAAGCGGCGGTACTCACTGCAGTTATCAGCTGCCTCTCTGACGCTGCGGAGTAGTGGATCTTCTAGAATCCTGGTGCCATCGTCAACATCGTGAAGAGCTGCTATGAGGAGTGGAGTAGGATCATCATCCAATGACATGTCAATGTCTTCTTGGTCAGGGTCAGTTGAAGGAAATCTGGAAAACACATCAACGACTGTGTGTTTTGTGCCAGCTCTCCAGATTGCTGTTAGACGGTAGGAGGAAAGTTTTTCCTTAAACCGCAGGAGCCTAGGGTTGTCAACTTCATCAAGCGTCTTCGAGTTCATAATGGGAATTAGGGGGCGGTGGTCAACGATAAGCTCAAACGGTTGGCCGAGAAGGTACAGGCGACACTTTTTCACAGCCCAGACTACGGCAAGCATCTCAATTTCACTAGCGCTGTATCTGGACTCAGTAGGGATTACAAAGCGGGAACCGGCTTGAAGTAGTTTCCACTGTCGGTCGGGTTGTTGCTGCCATAGAGCGTATCCCAGCCCTTTGGACTGCGCCGCATCTGTTTCTAACCGGAGCGGATATCCAGGCTGGAAATGGGTTCAGCCCTTTGGACTGCTCAGCATCTGTTTCTAACCGGAGCGGAAATCCAGGCTGGAAATGGGTTAGCACATGAGGACTGGATAATTCCTTTATTGTTTCTTTGAAACTTTGTTCATGTACTGCTTCCCAAAGAAACTAAGCCTTAGCGGAGATCAGTGAGCGAATCGGTGATCCTGCGAGAGAAGGATTCAAATTGCTGGACGAGTCCACAGAAGGATCGCACGTCCGTTTTTGAGTTTGGCGTGGGGAATTTAAGAAGAACTAAGACGAGGTGAGGAGCAAGTGTGAAACCGTGCACTCCAATTTGGAATCCACACCATTCGACTGATGGCTGCGCAAATACGAACTTTTTGGCGTTAAGAGTGATCCCATGATTTTGACAACGCTGGATTACGTCTCGAACGCACTGAATGTGGGTTGGCAAATCCTTGTCATAGATCAAGATGTCTTCAACGATCTTCTCTATGTTGTCAATGCCTTGAAGAGCTTCGTCTCCACGTCGGTTATGTTCATCACCAGCCGAGATGAGCCGCATTACGTTACGCTGAAAGCGGTAACTGCCCCAAGGGGTTATAAAAGTAGTACATTTTTTGCTGACATCATCTAGTGGGACTTGCTAGTAGCCGTGATGGGCATCCAGGGTGGTGAAATAGCGGTTTCCAGCTGGGATTCGGGCTACAACCTCCTTGGGAACACGAGTTGGATAGGCTGGGCGACGAACATATTTGTTCGTCTTTCTTCGGGACAACGACCATGGGGTGACACCAGTCGATTGCTTCACCAACTGGGACTGGTTCTATGATGCCCTTGTGTTCCATTGAAGTTAGCTGTTCCTTAACCATGTCCCGCCAGTGATAGGGTAGGGTGTGCGCCTTTTAGCGCTTAGACGGGATAGCCTCACGAATCAACTCAATCTTCATTGGAGCTCCATTCATTGGAGGGACTACTTGATCGTCAAACGCAGAGGCAAATTCGACTAGTAAAGCCTGCTTTGTCGAGGTGGTGTCCAATGGACGAAGTGGAGTTGATACTTGTGGTGGGCCAGACGTAATAGTGTGAGCGGCAGAGACCTGTGAAAAAGGCCACTGCTCGTCAATCAGGCCAAGCACGATGCACCCTCGTTTGGATAAAAGTGGGGTGGTGACGTTCTTGTAGATGCGGATGATAGTATGGTACTCCTTTCCATTCAACCTGAGGGTGGCTTTAGCTGATCCAACAGGACCAAGACTCGAGCCGTTGGCGTAACCAAATGCTTGCAAACGGAGTTGGGGTTTGCCAGACTGTAGATGCTTTAAAAACTTTGACAGTCACGATTTCCAGCTGCTAGAAATTGCGATTGTTATAGTTTGCTTTTCCTATTTAGCAAGAGCCTTACTGTTGTGCACTTTAGAAACTCGGTTAATTTTTAATTCTAGTTAAATTGGACCAAAGTTTTTCACTTTGTTATATAATAAAAATTGTATTCAAAACATCAGAATTACAAAAATTGTCTCAAAAGTGTCAACAATAATTCGACAACATTTATTTCAATATTCGTTTTTAACAAGGATAATCTTTATTTGCCGAAATTAGTTTTTGCAGATAACGTTGTATGTTCTTTCTAAAATGACCTGATTTGTAATTTAAATTAACTATGATTACCAACTATGTGTCAAACCCCTCAATTTCGTTTTGGCCTTTTAGATTATCTATTACGAAATTCAGTTTACTTTCCATGAAATAATGTATTATATTATAGCCACTTAAGTATAAGTTGAGTTGAAGGTAGTTTGTAGTTTAGGTTTGTTTAGCCTCGAGTTGTGTTAGCGAAACCGCTTCTAATTGCCTGTATTATGCCAAGCTATGTCCCGGGTTTAATAAAGGACGGGATTTGTCAAATAGATGATTACGGTTAAAATAAATAGCATATATGTACTTACGTATGTGAATGTGATGTCGCAAGGAAAGAATAATAATGCATTCTCATCACCAATTCTTTTTCGACAAACTTTAACAAGTCCCAAATCCATCTCTTTTCAATCAAATCTTATAAAAATTAGTATTCATTGGCCAATATTTAGGCAAATCATAACTGAATGTCAACAATTGAAATAAATCGCCCATCTGCCACTTTCACAGTCAACACCGTGTAGGTAAGTTGTCCTCTCATACATTGTAACTTGCGAATTAAAAATGCTAACTAAAAAGCAAAAAAGTGCTTTCAAAATCCTCAACCACGGATTTTTGTATCTATGGCCGCTTCCATTCCACTGGGACTTGAATCAATCAAGGGTCATTCAATGTAGGCAACAAACTTGCAGTTACATTACTTATGCGTTTACAATGAGCTTAAACTTGTCAATAACCATCTCCAGCCTCTACGTTGTTCTGAGCCATTTTCTTGTTCGTCCTCTTGAAAACTATGGCCTAATGTTAATTGCAATACATCTTGTGCATGCATTAACGACAGGGGCAGCGTTTCTATCTGCCTGTGTTGTATTCAAAGAGCGCGCTGCTATTTCAGGGCTTAATCAGCTTATTATTTCAAAGGAAAGGATTTACTTGGGTAAGAAGTTAAACTTATACGGGAACTACCAAGTCTGCAACTCTGCGATTTGGCTGATACGGGGCACAGAAGTAGCTTTTGGTGAAGTATGAATGAATGCAAAACGCTTTTACTCCATGGCCAATTGTTTCCAAGTTACAGGACATTTTGATTTTCGAATTATACTTTTGGAAATTTTCAGTTTCTCTTATGGGGATTAACAGGGAAAATCACTTGCGACAGGACACAAAATTACCCTTCTCAAATATTTCGAAATCCAAAATTCTCTAAAAACTCAACGTTTTAGCTCCTAAATACTTGAAATGCATCTTCTCCCAAGAACTATTACTCTACATACTATTTCTTAGATATTTGGGACAGCAAAACCATTTTTTAAAGATAATTTTAGATTTCGAAATATTTGAGAAGGGCAAGTAATTTTCCCCATGTTAATTCCCATAAGTAAAACTGAAAATTTCCAAAAGTAGGCTTCGAAAATCAAAATGTTCTGTAACTTGGAAACAGTTGGCCATGGAGTAAAAGCATTTTGCATACATTCATACTTCACCAAAAGCTACTTCTGTGCCCCGTATCAGCCAAATCGCAGAGTTGCATACTTAGTAGTTCCCGTGTTAGAGGAAAAAAAAGTGAATTTTCATTAACAATTTTTACTACTTTTCATACCAGCCCATCGCCTTCCCGCAATGCAGCTCTTAATTGATGTTGTCATGGTCCCAGCAGCAATAACTGCATGCATTGTTCCCATAGTTCTCATCATTGGCAACCCACTGTTCCAACTGGATGCATTTTATCTAATTTTTCAAGACATTCTGGATGACAGAGCTAATTGGGAATTTAATAAAATTGTTTGGTTGTATTTGATACGCACTTTTTTATGGATTGGCATCTCTGAAACATGTAGAACTTTGGCGACATTTGGTCTCTCATTAATAGTTGGTGTGACTAACATTATAATTTATTTACACTCGCTTTTATCCAGTACCATGCATGTTTTGCATGTTGTGAGTCACTACAAACAGTTTCTTATAATTACAACGCAATTTCAAAGTGCCATGGGAATTATAGTTTTTAACGTACTTTCCTTCGTTTTCTGGGGACTGGTTCTTGGATGGTGGTTCATTATTAATGGCGCCATAGCTTTCTACCAACTTTTATTTATCTTTTAAGTGTGATTACAGTGGCGGGGATTAGTGTAATTCTCATTCTGGCTTTAAATATGGTTACAAAAGTTTCAGAGCTCTCACAGTGGGTTAAGGTAAAGTGCAAAAGGAATGTTTGCTACTATAGCAGATTACGAAATAGCCAAGTAAGTGGGCACATGACGAAGGTATTGATGAGAGATATAAAAGCTCAAAATATTTTTCACTTGAGGTATGGAACGGTAATGAGAGTGAGCAAACCATTTTGCTCCATGTTTTTGTACAATTTAGTAGATAAAATTGTTAATGCTTTGCTTCTGTTCTAATTTATTATGTATCAGATATAAAATTGACCAGGAAATAAATCGTTGAACATGAAACATGTTATTGCTAAAAAGCCAAAACACTCGAAACCCCATATTTTTCAAACGAATTTATTGGATGTATTAGCTATAGAAGCTTTAAGTAAGCAAATGTAGTCTAGTTGCGTTTAACGTTAGTCTAGTCCATAATTTTGTTTAGAAGCTTATAATGCTTCATGATTCCTTAATATATTAGATTGAGCTGGTATAGGTGGTTAAAATAAATACCATACGCCATACGAGTAGCATATTATGTTTTTGTTGGAAATTTGTTTTCGACAAAAAGTTTTGTAAGCGATTAACGAGCAATTTTTTGTAAGTATTCATTGACTATTAAGTATTTACTTCGCAGCTGCTGTTGACTGTATATAAGCAAATTTAAGCAGTTTTTCTCATTGTGCCATTTTCTCAGTTGATTACATCGCAGCATATGGGCAACTTATACAAGATTTTATAGGGCAAACTAAAAATGTTATCCACGCCGCAGAGAGCGGCTTTCAAAATTTTAAACTGTGGCTTCAGCTACCTTTGCCCATTGCCATTTCAATGGGATTTAGATCGATCAAGAATCATTCCTTGCAAGAAAAAAACTTACAGTCACATTGCTTACGTATTCACTATAAGTTTAAACTTGTTAATAACCTTCTCAAGCTTTTACGCAGTTCTTAGCCATTTTCTTGTAAGCCGTCGTGCCAATTATAGTTTGGTACACATTTCGATACACGTTGTACATGGATTAATTACACTTCCAGCTTTTCTAACAGCCTGTGTTGTATATAAAGAGCGTGCTGCAATTTCTGCCCTTAACCAGCTTATTATTACGAAGGAAAAAATATATTTGGGTAAGAAGTAGATTTATCTAAAAAAAATCAAACAAAAAATAAGCACTTTAGAATTTTTTACTAGCGCATTTGCTTAATTTTTACTTCAGCGCAATGCATTCCAGCAAAGGACCTTTTAATAGATCGTGTCATGCCACCCGCAGCTATTCTATCTTGCATTGCCCCCATTATCCTCATGTTTGGCGTACCATTCTTCCAGTTAGATGCTTTCTATCTCATTGCTGAAGATATTATGCCGGACAAAGCTTATTGGGAATTTAGTACAATTATTTGGTTGTATCTGATCCGCACTTTTTTATGGATTGGTGTCTGTGAAGCAAACAGAACTTTAGCAACATTTGGCTTCTCATTAATAGTCGCTGGATCTAATATATTACTTTATTTGCATGCGCTTTTATCTAGCACAATGAAATTTTTGGAAGTTTTGAGTCACTACAAAAAGTTTCTTATAATTACAAATCAATTTCAAAGTGCAATTGCGATTATCCTTTTTAATGTACTTTCTTTCTTGTTTTTGGGATTGGTTTTAGGATGGTGGTTTATTATCAATGGGATAAGCTTCCTGCCACCTTTAATTTATATTTTAGGGGTGGTAACAGTTGTTGCAGTTAGTTTGTTAATTGTTTTTTCTTTAAATATGGCGACAACAGTTTCAGAGCTCTCCCATTTGGTAGTTTTGAAATGTAATAGGAATATTTGTTATTATAATAGAGTAAGAAATAATCATATAAATAGACACTTGACGTTGCTATTGAGGAAAGAAATAAGAGCGCTAATCGTCTTTAAGATGCCTTTTGGAACGATAATGGGAGTGGGCAAAAAGTTTTGTTGCATGTTTTTGTACAATTTGGTAGATAAAATTGTAAATGCGTTATTGCTATTTTAATGTTTTAAAATGTATAAAATAATAGAGTTTTTGATAGCCTTAAGCGTATAAGTTTTTTTTTCTCGATAAATCTGTGAATACATTTTATTTTTTTCTCATTCAATACCCCGAAAAAGAATTCACAAAGTAAATAACATCGTCAATTTTTTAAATTTTAAATCATTGGCAATTAGGACATGTCCAGCTAATAATAAACCCTGACGTTAAACTTAAGGTTAAGTTACTTATGAGCACTTCGCCTGATGGCAGATTGCCCCAGCTAGTGTGAATTGTTCCATTTACCATAAAATCTTCCAATGTTCCCTTTATTCCAAGAAGACGGACAGTCGTCAGCCTCTTATCACTCATTCCTTGGTATCCATTCTTCACTACTGTGGATGTAATCGTGTTATTTTCAGCGAAGAAGTTGGCCAAATAATATTCTTCGTTTTCAATTGTACCTTGAAAGCAGAAAATAAAATAACCCGAAAATAATTATTGTATTTTTCCACAATAAATCAAAAATCACACAGGTACAAACGAAATTAGGTATATTTACGATTCCTACCAATAGAATCGCCATCATCATAATACAAACTTCCACTAGCCTTCCCTTCATCATCCAATGCTACAATAAGACCAAAAGGATTATTCCTCGAGATATCCGTATTCACAGCAGGCTCTTGAGTTGGAAGCACATTTCCTCCAGCAATAAACACATTAATTTTATCCAAAGGTGCATCTAGCTCAGTCGTATTTCCCCTAACAGCATTTTCACTTCCATCATAATAGTCATAAAATCTCGAATTCGGAAAGTAGGCTTCAACTTTCGTAGCATTCTCATCCAAAACGGGGTTGATAAGAAGGCCAGTTCCCCACATGAACTGTCTATCAACACCCCACGTATCAAAATCTGTTGGAAAATTGTGCCAAAGGGCTCTCGCAACAGTTCCTCCTTCCGTAACAGTTCTGTAAAACAAGGTATACAAATAGGGAAGAAGAGTATAGCGAACGAGAAGGGCTTTCTTTGAAGATTCAGCAACTTCCGGTCCCCAAATCCCAGGATCTTGATCCACATCTCCTCCATTATGATTCCTTGCAAAAGGGTAGAAAGCTCCAAGTTGCATCCATCGCTGACACATTTGTTCCGTTGTATTCCCCAAGAAACCGCAGATATCGCTGCCAGAAAATGGAACTCCAAACTGGTTAAACTGGAGCATTCCAATGATAGAGAAATGGAGGTTGTCCCACTGACTCCAGTTATCTCCTAGCCAGTGAGCTACCCAATGCCCAGAACCCAAGAAAGTAGAGCGGCTTAAAACCAATGAACGTTTCCCAGAACCTTCTCGAGTTCCCCTAGAAAAAAGAAAAAGTGAAATTATTATCGTCCAAGGAAAAAAATGTTAAATAATTTTTTTTAAATTAAACTTACGCCAAGGTAGGTTCCGACTGAAACCAGCCATACAAACTATGAACATCATAGTGATCTCCTGCATCCTGTTTATAATCAGCGCAAATCGTTTGTTGAGAAAGATTACCTCCTCCAGCAATACTAGGAACAAATGGTGGATAATTTAGATTATTTGCTTCGCATCCTCCGCTAACTTCACCTTGGTCAAAATTTGCAGGTTCATTCATATCCTAAAAATAAAAAAAACACAAAAATTCATAATAATTTAAAATTTAAAATTAGAAACACAAATTTTAAACAGACGTAAAATTTTCTTACAATCCAAAGCCCATCATATTCAAGAAGATCATGAAACTCTTTTATAAGAATTCTCCACCACTCTTTCGTTGAATTCCTTGAGTAATCCGGGAAATAACAGGGATGCTCAGGCCAAACTTTTCCAAGAGCTGGAGTCCCATCCGCCTTCTTTACCCAGACGTCCATCTCATCCCCCAACTTGAGTGGCCTATACTCTTCTGGATCTTCTCCAGAGCTGATGCAAGGATCCAAAATTGTAACAAATTTGATGCCTTTTCCCTTTAATTCTCTGACGTATTCAGGAAGCCCCGGGAAATTTTCACGGGAATAAGTAAAATCAAGGGAATTATGCATTATGTCAATGTCTCCGTATTGCACGTCTTGAGGGATTCCATAAAAAGCTGTGCGATTTACAGCAGCTTGCATGCGATCAATGGTCGTGTAGCCAACTCGACAAAGCTGGAATCCTAATGCCCAATAGGGAGGCATTTGGGGACGACCAACTGCTTCGGTATATTGCTCCACAGTGTTTTCAGGGGTCGGTCCGAGGAAGAAGTAGATGTCGATGAGACCTCCAATAGTGATGTATTGGATTGAGGGACCGGATAACATTGAAAATTCTGCGAAAAAATTTATTTATTTATTTTTATTGAAAATTATTATTTTCAATGAAGAAATATTAAAAATTTGATTAAAATACGACATACGTTGGGCATTGCTATTAACAATCACGACCCAATGGGTATTTCCATCGTTTTCTAAGACAGTCAAATGAGGCTGTACTCCGTACATGTTTGATGTGAACTTCAAAAAAATTCATATAAAAATTCAAGATAATATCATTTTTATGGAATTGAGTAAAAATGTTTTTTAAGATTATTACCCAAGGTGGTTGATCTCTCGCCCAAAGGGCCCAAGTCAGATTTTGTGAAAAATCATGTCTAAAACTATGCTGCTCATTCTCCCCAATTCCATAAACATTTTCTGACGCTGGAGTCCAACTTAAAGTGAGGTATTGATTTGCAAAGATGAAATCATTTGGAGAAGTTTCAAATAATATGGTTCCAGTTGATCTCCGAATGACTTTGAGGGAGAATAAGGGCTCATTGTCGAATTGGATTTCATATTGTGGATTTTGATTTCCACCGGTGGCTGGGTTTATAGTGAGAGGGACCTCAAATCTTTCTGTGTTGTTGTATATCTGCAATGGGCAATGAGTTTGCATCAAAGTATAAATCATCAATGTTGAGATAAGATAACAAAAAACTGTATGGAAGATAAGACTGGCTTTGTAAGTAGAAAATAAGTCAAAGCAACGATATGTAGATTCAAATTTACCTTTATGCGAAGTCTGTAGTCGGATTGGAATTCGGCATCCAAAGTAAGGCTTTCAGCTTCCCCTTCCCAAGCAACTGGAGCAGGACGATTGGGATTGGAGGTGCCGGTCAAAGTACTGTTGGTAACAGCTTTAGTAAGATTCACTCTGAAATAGAATGAAATTTTAAAAATTATTTCAATTTTTTCCTTGAATATTTATCCGTATTTGTTAATGTGCGTTGCAAAATTTACCGTAAACCATTGGTAATTTGAATAGGTTCCCCAACCATGAGGTAGCCGGATTGTGCTTGGGTTTGGGTTGCTAGAGCAGACCAAAGGGTCATAATGACCACAAATTTAAGCGTAGAAGTTCCCATTTTACATTGATTCTTCACTATAATCGACAAACCTCAACCTCTCCTCGAGTATAACCACTGTGAAGTGAAGTAAAATGATGTTGTTTGACGCTAAACAATAGCCATGCATATTTTTATGTAGTTCATCTGTCTGATTTCAGATTTATCATGACATAACCATCATTCAAACTTGACAAGCTTTGTTAATCCTCCTGTCTGATGCCTGGATTGCTTTGATGCTGATTGATTTGTATGCGCATCAAGTATTTTCCATTTATTTTTCCCTGCTTGTACATTTTAGGTGTATGAATATGTCAGTAATACTTCAGTGGAAGTACAAATTTTGACGAATCACACGTTGTTAGATTTCCTAATAAAAGAGAACGATATGCAAAAATTATATTCACAAATTGTGAGTTAATGTAATCGTTTGAAATCATATTGTTTCTTTTTATTAAAATATTTGGGACTTGAACTTGCATTCTAACCTTGTATATTTCGCTTGAAAATCACTTCTGGATTTTCCCTATGACTGTGGGATAAATCTCACAAAGAAAACGATTGAATGATAGCCAAACAATTCCAATAAATCATTCGATGGAAATAATAATTGAAACAGATAAAAATTCCATAAAATGACAATGATAAAATGACGAAAATAACCCTCATGGATATGTGTACTATATGCTCATTAAAAGTTCTTCTTATGTTTCTGCTCAAGTCAAAACCGGCATCCAGTAAATTTCAATCAAGGATTGCAGAATAATTTCTGAGAAATTCTTCTATGAATGAAACGAAACGATGACACAATTCCAAGACACGTAACAATATCTCTGACGTCAGTGTACACTTGACTACATTTAATTAACATGCTCAAAATAAATTGCCGCCAAGCTCATATTTAAATCTTTATTATTAAAAGAATCGACATTTCAACAATTCTTGAACTTAATAAATTGCTCACAAGCAAGGTAGATACGCAGCTCTTACCAAACTAACAAAAGGACTATAATTTTGATTGTAGATTCAATTATAATCATGAGAATTATTAAATTACTTGACGAATTCAAGAACTACTAAAACAACTTGAAAAAGCATCTCGAAATATCCCTCATTTCTGGTTTCCAGCGTAATCAGTTATGTTTTGTACTTTCCGCCAATGAATTCACAAACTGAGTAACAAAAGTGGGACGTACCTTCTACGTTGGCCGCAATTTCAAAGCATTTCAAGTCCTTAATTCTAAATCACGCCAAGTAGTTAGTCATACATTTTACGTTATCAATAAATTTGTAGATTCCGTTGAGTTTTCCTTCTATTTCCAATTCCAAACAGAGCAATGGAAGACCCTAAATTCTGAGAAACTTAAAAACTTCTATTTTTCAATTAAAATACTTCGCAGGCACCCCGAAAACAAGTGTATTTAGTGGTTTTTGTAACACTATCGAAAAAGTTAGAAATAGCAGAAAACTATCAATTAAGCGCATTTTGAACCAGGAAGTTATAGAATGTAACATCTACATCGAAGCAATTGTGAACTACGCAAGGCTCAATAATTTTCCAAAGTTGCAAGCATTTGATTTCTAAGAGCAATAAGAGTTTGCTAGTTCGTTGCCCTTTCTACGGCCACAAGAATTTATATTAAAGCAGGAAGCAAGCTATCCATCTGGTGTGTAGTAATTGGACCGTTGACCCTTGTATTTAATGAATAAAGCAAGGACCTTTAGTGGAAACGAATTTTTTCCATAATTGCCACATTGGGAATATCCTCGACACAACATATGTTGTTAACCAGGATGCTTGAATCGAAGCATATAAAATTTGATTGCAGTTTATCCTGTATCGATTTCAAGTGGTCGAAATTGTTTCCCTATGGAGGATAAATTTCATGAAGAAAGTGGTAAGATTGTTTGAAATATTCTAAGAAATCGTTGAATGGAAATTTTTCGATAAAAAACCCACATGGTTATTATATTTCTTATAAGTTTTCCTCTTGTTTCTGCTAAAGTCTAAATCGCAGCCGCTGAATTTCGATATAATTCAAGAATAATTTATGAGGGATTTCCCTTAAACCCATAACATGTTTGTAATGCCTCTTCAAATGTAGAATGGAAAACATAAACTATAAAAGCTTGGTCATATAGATAAAACATCATCATTCACAATACGTACATCATACGCCTTTTTATGTTCTCCAAGCCAAAATGCTGGGAAAACTGTTTGTAGCAACATGGATAAGAAAATCCATTTCGTTTTCTGCGCTTCTTCTAAAACTTGTCTGGATCCAAACCGTTACAGCCGAACATATCGAATTAGGCAAAGTAGTTGTGGACCTTACCATGCAATTCAACGAAGTGATTTCTGGTAACATTTCGAAAAATAACTTCAGTCAGATTTTGGATTCTAATCCCGTGTTTGGCGTGAACAACTTGAGCACTAGTTACAAGACAGTACTTTACAATTCAGGTTTGCTGTAAATGATATCTATTTCTGCATTATTTACGTAAACGCATGCTTGAATCCACCACAATAATTTATATACGTTTTCTAAATTACAGATTGCAATATTCTAGAAGCAGAGCAGTGTTCGCGACAAATTCAAAATGTGACTGAACTTTTCAATAGAACAATTCCAGGACTTCTAATAATATTTCTGACGTACGTATACAACAAAATTTATTTAGAAGGCCTGAAATTTAAACGCGTCAAACTCATATTTGAACCATTTTTTATTTGCAGAGTTGACATTCCAACAATTCTTAAATTTGGCGAAACAGAAAAAACAACTAAAATTGAGCTAGCTGAACTGCCTATAAATTTGGTTGTGAATTTGCATGAGGAAACAAAATGTCGAGATTTGCCAGCGATTGCTGACAAAACCTGGGAAAAACTGGTCCAAAGAGATAGGTGGATCTCTTTAAGATCAACCACGAAAGTAGGATTCGGTTACAACGAAGCCCTCATTCCGTGTAGTGAAGGCAATTTGTATCGACCAATCAGAGAAGCAGATTTCCTCGTTCTGACAATGAAATTCGGAAATGCGGTTGGCGTAACCGAGTCATTCGGTTTGTTTCAAAAGCGGATGAATTTCTTGCATAAAGAAAATGTCGAGTTCATTAAGAGACACTATTACATAGCAGTAAATAAAATGCCGAAGCCTATCTACTACCCTACTTCCAGCAGCGTTGGAGGTGAATCTCATCGTCGACTTCTAGTAAATTTTGCTCAGAGATTGGTCACTAGTTCTGAAGTTGCCGACAAAAGTTTTGTTGTGCAAGCACCATATTTTGAGGAAGAAATAATGCACGAGTTTTCAGTGATACCAACCATACGGAGGAATAGGTGTAACGCTTGGAGTTCCCAAACTGAGAAACTAGTCTGGTACGCGCCTTCATCGTTGATGGCAATTTCAAAATATTTCAAGTCTTTAATCCTAGACCACGGTAAGTTAAGTCGACATTATCAATGTTTACAAAATTGACAATTTGGTAATATGAATTGTCGATTTCTGAAAATTGTCAAAATACAATATTTTCGATTTGGATAGCCGACAAAAGTACAAGTTCATATATTTTATCGATCCACATTTTTGCAATGTGTAGTCCCAAAATTTCAAACCATCGAGTTTGAAATGTTTCAGTGTTCGCTAAATAATTGTATGTGATCATATTTTCAATGGGCTTAATGTAGAATTGAGGATTCTTCCGCTATCTATGGGTACTAGGTAACATACGAAAATTATATCCTACTGTACCTGTATTGTAGCTAATGTACTAATTGTAAATACATTGTTTATTAGTTCAAAATAGAAGCTCTATAATGACTCTCAGGAAATCGGTGGTGGTAAAGCGTTTTCTTCCCGGTATCCTGAAGTATTGAAAAAATTCCCTGTCCTACATTTCCCACTTTAAATTAGTGCAAAAAATTATAAGTATGTAGTTTGTCAATAGACAACCTGATTTTGGAAACGTTTGCCGGGGCTTTAATACATTTTTTACTTATTTAGTTTTCAATGAATCTTTAAATCCATTTTACATACTCCATTACAGAATCATTTCTAATAAGTTTATTAAAACTTTTGATATTTTTATGTTCCTGCAAATTTATGAGAATGTTTTGGAATTTAAAAATTGTTGGGAGTTTTAGGACGATAAAGTTTCAAAACTCTTTCATTTTCAAACCCTGCACAATTTTCCAGAATTTAACAAACATTCCATCTGTTCCCTAGAATTAAACTTCCCAATATTTTCACATATTTAGAGTCTTGAGATCACGACCAATCGATTCATGGGTGGATCGTTGCCCCACCTCCACTTGGGGTGAAGTGTCCCCCCAGGGGTTACCCTGACATGTAAATCAAACTTTAAGATACTGAATCGATAGAAAGTCAAAACATCTACATTGTCAAAATTTCATGCGATATTCTTATAATCTGTGTGAATGGCGACCACTGAAGATTTTGAATTTTGAGTTTCCAAATACTCCTAACTCCCAAAGTAGCAAAAAGTCCACAAATCTGACCATCGCATTAGATTCTACGTCATTGAATTACCCCGTACACAAAATCCTGGGGCAGCTATAGACAGCAATAAAAATGCAACGTATTTTAATAGTACGAATAGATGGAATGTTTGTTGAATTCTGGAACACTGTGCCCTGGTTCAAATTTGCAAAATATTTTTCAATGTCTTTACTAAAAGTAAATTTTCGGTTGTATGTATGTATGTATGTATTTATATGGCAACAATTTTCGGTTAAACGTAGCGTTAGAATTCTTGACATTTATTGGTAGTCTTTACAAAATATTATGGCGTTCGGCTAAACTTCGAATTTTTTTGTAACATTTAGAAAGCAATACTACTTTAGGCTAACCTTAGAATTTTTGTAATATTTATAAAAACATCAAATTTATGATTAGTTTAGGTTTTTTGTTTACATTTACAAAAAATTACGACCACCGCCGAAATTTAGAATTTTTTTGATGTCATTTAGAAGAAATTACAACTTTCGGTGAAAATATCTCGTTTGTTAAAATTTAGGTGAAAGTACAACTTATGGCCAAATTTAAATTTTTTAGAATTTTGAAAATATTTAGAATCAAATAACAATTTTTGGTCATAATACTTTTTCTCTTTTCTTCCATTGTCTCGTGTCTTTCCGTTTCCTTTCCTTTCTCATTCTCTCTCCCCTTCCCCTTTTCCTTGCGCCCATCTCCCAGACTTCCCAGCTTTGAATGTGGAGCTTGACCCCTCCCTACGGCGGGGCCAAAATTTTGCGGTATCTAGGATACCCAGATACAAAACATTTTTCACTGCCGCAGGAAATATTTAAATTTTTGGAATCATACAAGTGCCGATGAATGGATTTATTGGATGGACGAACGGTGAAAGTACCATTTACTAATTAAGCACAGAGAACATAAGTTCTAATAATTAATGCTATTGCATTGCGTTGGTCATAATCGATTTACTTAACTTACACATAGTATACCGGGACATCTACCGTGTAAAAAAATAATATTACTCTTGAGAATTAAATCGAAAATATGGTGATTTGACAATTTTAGAAATCCAAAATGTCAAAATCGACAATTTTTTATACCAAATTTTCGATTTGCAAAATCTCCAGGAATGTGAACAAACGCCATACACCAAGTTGATCTTACATGTAAATGTTTGGTGAAAGTTTTTGTTTCCCTAGCGCTAATATTTTTCTTCTATGTCTAATTCCAAATAGAGCAATGGACAACCTTGACTTCTGAGAAGGTACAGAACCTCTACTCATCAATCAAAATACCGAGCAGTACAGAAATCCAATTAGACATAATCATAGATTATTCGGAACTACTATTTTATCATGATCCTGGATTACCCACATTAGGTTCCTGTTCCTACGACTGGATAAAAGTAGAGGATGAACTGAATACAATTCTAATGGATCCCCTTAAATCGGTCCTGCCTAAAGTACTCATATTCCAGCTTTCAAACATAGGAACCATCAGGATGAGAGCACATGCTCCTATAGAATTTGTGAAAAAAGTTTCCCCTAAATTTATATTTGGTTGCTCATACTGGAAGTCCAATGGAATTGGGAACATGATGCTAAATGAGTCCGAAGTAGCTACTATTGTCGAAGCCTGCAAAGAAATCAATGGAAGTCTTTATGTACTCAAATCGAAAGTAACTTTAGAACCTCAAAATTATCAAACAAATTACCACTTGCATTATGAAGATACTGTGAAAAAAAAGTTAGAAGCTGTCAATTCATTTCGTAAGGAGATTCTTCGCAGACACCCTGAAGCACAAGTGTATTTAGAGCTAGATCAACATATACTAACGAAACAATATGAAAACAATCTTGTTACAGCATTTTGTAACAACGCAGTTTTAGAAGGGAACTCTTACATTGAAGCAATTGTGAACTGGGCAAAATTCAATAATTTCCCAATAATTTTGAAGTCAGCATTTGATTACTTAGACGAACCAGTGTTTTCTAGCTGGTTGTCTTTTCTACGGTAACAAGAATATTTTAAAAAATCTGTACCGTCGGTCGAAGAGGAAGACGTAGAAAGCCCCAGAAACATTGCGGCACTATATCCGTATTTCGTTATGCGTAATTATCCATCTGGTATTAACAATTAGATGGTTGACCCTTGTGTTGAATGGACACAGCTCCGACCTCCTGTCGAAACAAATATCTTCCATAATCGCTACATATGGATAGTCCTCGACACCACAGAATTTATTAACCACCAAGTTCCGATTGAAGCATATGAAATTATGTTGCAGTTTATCCTGTATCGATTTCAAGTTGCTGAAATTGTTGTCGAAAAGAATCATCGAGATGTAATTGCGGCACTAAACTCTTTGTCAGAAAACAGCGTAGTCGGCCCAAATCATACACTTTTCATTAGTTATTCTGAGGCGGATCACGACAAACATGTGACACCTAAGTCGACCTCGGAACTCCAGAACCTTCTGAAAGTTTTAAGCAAAGAAAAATTGTCCTACATAGAAGGAGTCCATGTAGACCTTCATAAAAGTTTAGTTATTGGGGAAGAAGAACCACTTCTTAAATTACTATTAAACCAGGATGATAAATTTAATTTTGACGTTGGAATTCTTGTAAATTCATCAAACTGTTTAGCTGCAGCAGAAATTATCTTGCTAGAGCACGCTAGTTCTGAGTTTTGGAAAATGTTTTTAAAGCTAAATTATATTGTTTGTAAATCTGAACTTGAACTACTTTCTCAAGATGATGAACTAAATTTAGGGGCTGTCTTCGATTCACAGTTGTACCTGAAACGGATATTTCAACAGATTCAACCAAACTTAAAAGTGATCTTTCGTGTTGATATTAGTGTAACTTTAAACAAAGGCGAGGAAACTATGAAGCGCTACCTCAGACTACTCACGCATTTCCACAAGTTTGGTACTCTTTATGACATAAATTACTTCATTGTTGAAGCGTTTGACGAGGATTTAAAAACTGGACAAGCAAATGGATGGTGGACCGTTAAAAACTACACGGATTTAACTAACCCACATTCTTTCGTTGAAAAATATTCTGGTAAGCTCTGTCATTAGTCATAACTTCTTATAAGAATGTGCTCAATATATCATGAAAATAATTCATTAAATTTAACAGTTTATTCTGATCGTTCAATGTGGTATCCGCCTGTACCCAAAAAATCGAAGGTTGTGGATGCGAACTACAAAACTATCGTCATTGTAGCATCTGTTGGCTGCTCGCTATTTCTTTTACTTGCGATTTGTAGCACTATTTTGGTAATGCGCTACAAAAAGTTGAGTAGATATTTAACTGAACAAGAATGCCAGGAATTTCATAATGGCAAGGAGAATCCGAATAAGGGGACGACTGATGAGGATCTAATGTCAGCTTCCGCTGCTGAATATATGAAATTTGAAGCCGACTATGACATTCTAATAACTGATTTTAGTATAGGTATAAAATGGAATTCTTAATTCAAGATTTGTATGAAGACTTAAATATGTATACTTATACTTATATATAATGAATGGTGAAGTAAATGAAAGTTCTTTCTTTTTTCTTATTTAGATAACAAAAATGTACTAGGAGCAGGAAATTTTGGGACTGTTTATAAGGGTTCAGTCAAAGGAAAGGAAGCTGCCATTAAAAAACCAAACCAGGATTGTCCAAAGGGAACGTTTAAAACTGTGCTTATGGAAATAAAAGTGATGTGTTACATTGGAAAGCATCCTAATATTGTGGGAATTATTGGTGCTTATACAAAGGAAATTAACAAAGGTTTTCAATGATTTTTATTTCGTTGTGTTGTTATCTACTTTTCCGAACCCAAAAGAAAGAACATGAAAACGCTAATATTTGAAACGTCCATTGGTATCTAGGTATTCTATTTGTCGCCACGGAGTATTGCTCAAATGGTTCATTAGAAGGCTACTTAAGGAAGAAAAAGCAAGTTGTTGCCCGACAAGAGGATAGCGTTTATCAGAATACACAATTGGTGGATTTTCTATATAGCCATGAACTTCACCAATTTTCTACTGATATTGCAAATGGAATGGCATATATTGAAAGTAAACATGTTGTACATGGGGATTTGGCTGCACGGAATGTCTTGTTGGATGAAAACTTCAACTGCAAGATTGGCGATTTCGGTCTTTCTCGTAAGCTCTATGAATATCAAAATGTATGTGAAAAAGTCACAAGAGCCTCTACCCTGGAAATGGATGGCGTATGAATCCCTCACAAAAATGGAGTTTACCTCCAAGTCAGACGTGTGGAGTTATGGAGTAACGCTCTGGGAAATTTACAGTTTGGGTTTGTGAAAAACAATCGCGACGACAAAAACTTACTTGTTATTTTAAACACTTTTTTAAATTCCAATTGTAGGAAACACGCCTTATGGTGGCTTGAATTGGACAATGGAATTCAATGATGAGCTACGAAATGGACTTAGGCTTACGAAACCACAATTTGCAAATAAAGAAATGTAACTTATTACAGCTTACTAAATGCACAAAAGTTATTTTTAAAAACATCATTTTACTCTTAATGTTTGATGCAATCCTGTTTAGCTATTCTAAGATGTTGGACTGCTGGAATTTGGATGTTGAAAACCGACCCGGATTTAGTGAAATGGCTGAAGTGTTGAAACCATTCTGCCGTTCAGTCTATACAATACTATCCGAATGAAGGTGAAGGACGCTGGTAATTCAAGGACCAAAATGCCATGTTGAAATAAATTACACATCCAATATAAAGTGTTACCTCGAAAATCTTATTTCCAAACTATCGTTTCTTGCACGCCGCATGAAAAATTCAATAATATTTAACTTTAAAAGCTTTTCGCTTAAGAATTTTATTCTTGCTGTTAACTTATTAATGTTTGAGCACAACGCTACCCTAACTGTTATAAATTGGAGTTGTTAAATAATGTATTTTAATCAAAGCTTATATACAAATCTTACAGGTAAATGAGTGTGTCTGCAACGGTCCTTCATGATTCGACTCATAAAAACGTAATAACAAATATTAACTTTTGATTATTAGTGTACCCATTATAAAAGCTAGAAAATTGTTCTCCTAAACGCTTGTTCAACATATTATGAGTGATGCGTTGATGTACAACGAATGTAAACTTCCAAGTAAATCGTGAAATGGAGAGTGCAATTAAGGGAAAGGGTGTGATTAAAAATTGTAATTAGTGAACAATACTTCTGGTACATTTTTTCAAGTATGACGTATAATACATGTGTCCGTTATCATGATTATGTAAGAATTATGCGAGCATACCTTCAGGTTTAACATATAAGCTAAATTTAAATACATGGGTTCGTATTTTATGCAAAATAGTTTAAGATTCTATGAAAAGTAATCTCCAATCACGCGAGCTGTAGGCATGATTTTCTTTTGTTTCAGCCATTTTTCGATATTTACGAAGTACGATAAAAATTCAAATTTATGCAATAGTTCCATAATGTATTTTATGCAAAATTAAAATTTGAATCCTTTGTAGGTCGAGTGCATGACAAAACTTAGTTATCTGTTGTATTTTTCGAAATCTATATCAAATCCGGGTATAAGGCCTGGAGAATTTGTATTTCGAATTCATTGTAAGATTTTCGCCGAGTTGTGTGCACTAAGAGTCGGTTTGAGATCTCCAAAATTCGAAGTCAGTTGTCAGTTTTTGGTAATCATGAAGTTTACTCAGCTCGATACGAATTTTTTATTGTACCGAATAGCGTAGTCAAATTGCAAAGTAACGCAACCTGGTACCGAGTACCTGGATTACTTGTTAAACCATCTGTGGTAATCAATGGGAAAAGTAAGCACATGGTACTTGTAATATGAAAGACTTCATAAAATTTTAAAAATGTTCTTTGCAATGTAAAATTTATTTAAACTCGATCATTGCATGTCAAATCACAAATTGATTGTCCCAAAGCAGGCCGAAGGTTCACAA
Source organism: Orchesella villosa (assembly GCA_036850725.1). Lineage (NCBI taxonomy): Eukaryota > Metazoa > Arthropoda > Collembola > Entomobryomorpha > Orchesellidae > Orchesella > Orchesella villosa. The sequence continues at coordinate 10,086 of JAANSM010000328.1, read as the reverse complement.
TGACGGCAATTTTAGACGTAGAAGTTCCCGTTTTACTTTGATTCTTCACTGTAATCGATAATCTTCAACCCTTTCCTCACGTAAAACCACGGTGAAGTAAAGTAAAATTGTTATTTAATCAAAGTCATTCCTATTTTTATGTTGTTCAGCTGTCTGTTTTCAGTTTTATCATGACATAATCATCATTCAAACTCAACGTCAAACTTTATTGTTTATCCTCCTCTACATTCTGCCTGATAATATACATTTCCGTTACATTGAGAGAGCAGAAGTTATGTTCAGTATATTATATTATAATATGAACCTATACTTGTAAATTCAATATGACGTCGTGTGTTATTGGTATCTTCGGCTCTATATCTAAACTATTATGTATCTCTATATATTTCATAATAGGAACACCACACATATTTACATTTATTTAAGTATAGGTAATGAATTAAAAATAAATATATTTGAAATAATTCTTTCTTTTCATTAAAATATTTGGGGATTGAATTTCATTCTAACCTTGTATACTTCGCTTGGAAAACCACTTTTAGATTGCCCATATGACATTGGGATGAATCTCACAAATAAATCTATAAGAGCTGGTATAAACTAAATTCCAAGAAACCATTCAATGGAAATCCCATAGAATGACAATGACGAAAATACACCACATGGATACACACAGACAGACGGACGGCAGATGCTGATCATATTGATTATACGCGTTCTGACCGATTATTAAAAAATACACCACATGGATATAATATCCATTAAAGGTTTCCTTATGTTTCTGCTAAAGTCTGAACCACATCCGCTAATTTTCATTAGAATTCAAGAATATATTATGAGTTAATTTCCTTTAACCCATTATTTGTTTGTAATGTCTCTTCAAAACTAGGATAGAAAACAAGTACACCGAATTTAAGGATCTACTGGATAAAATATAATCATTCCGAATACCAACAATAATAACCTTTTTTACATTCTCCAGGCCGAAATGATGGAAGCATTGTGTCTAACAAGATGGCTAAGGAAATCCATTTTATTTTCTGCACTTCTTCTAAAACTTGTCTGCATCCAAACCGTCACAGTAGAACATATCGAATTAGGTAGTAATTGTAGACCTAACCAAACAACTCAACGAAGTGATTTCCGATGACATTTCAAAAACTTTCACTCGGATTTTATATTCTAATCCCTTGTTTGGAGTGAACAACTTGAGCACTAGTTCCATGACAGTTCTTTATAATTTAGGTTTGCTGTAAATGATTTCTCCTTTTGCATTTCTTTCGTAAACGTATGCTTGAATCTCCCACAATAATTAAAGTACGCTTTTTTAAATTACAGATTGCAAAAATCTAGATGCAGAGCTGTGTTTGCGACAAATTAAAAATGTGACTGAACTATTCAATAAAACAATTCCTGGACTTCCAACAATATTTCTGATGTAAGTATATAACTGAGTGCGATCACCAGTACCCAGAAGGCCTTGTGCATGACCATTTTTAAATCAATTTTTTATTGCATACCTTGAAAGTACTCGTAGTTTAATGGCAAAAACCGTCTTTGTTAGCTCGGGGTAAGTTGAGACATCTGGACTGGGGCCATGTGAACTTCGAACCGTGGAATGCGATTTAGTCTTTTGTTTCTTGACCGATTGACCTGAAAATTTGTATACGGTATATTCAAAGGAATTCTAGGATGGAATTTTGGTGGCGTTTCAAATTTTCAAAATGGGCGGGAGAAAATAATTTATGAAAATTTTTGGAACCAAAAAGTAAGTAGTGGACCATAAGTTACCTCTTTAACGTACACTTGATCGATATTTGAAAATTCAAAATTCGACCGTTTAAAAACATTTGAAATTGGCGCCAAGACTTTTGAATGTATTTTTCAAATTAAGCTTAGCAGAATCATAAACCACTTGAAAACAAACATAACAAAAGAAATTTCATGAAAATCCGTTCAGCGGTTCGGGAGAAAATCGAGTTTAAAATTTTCCAAATTCTTACCCTCAGGGACCTCAACGCTGGATGTCGAAAATTTGTGATTTTTGGAATTTGAATGAACATTCCTTGTTGAAAATGCTCTGATGATCTCAAATCTGTTCTCAGATTCTCTCTACGACGCGTAGTTTTTTAATAAATCGCGATCCTCTGCTTAGGGGTAACGAGGCACATGGTAGACTCTCCATCACACAAGCTTTCGAATGACATATCGCATGCCCCCCTATCTTTTGTCCGGTATCGTATAGTTTAACCCAATAACAATGCACCATTTCCAGCATTAAACCCTTCTTCTATCAAGTCGCCATTTCCTAGTTTGTATAAGTTGTAGCTGTGGTCAATAGTACAAATAAACATAGTGTGATGAGTGATGAATTTCGCCAAGATAATTCTAATGGTCTACATCGCATGCGGAACTTAACATTGCCATTTGCAAGCTTCTGCGACCCGTGTATCCTCTGGAAGAGGCACCTGAAGCTCACCATGTTATGCCCATAAAAGAATTTAAGGATTTTATACATAAAATTATGCAACCAAAACTTCAGGTTAACATTTCATGTTTTATGTAAATTAGTGTCAGACTTTATGAAAGGTACAGTCATAGTCCGATCTCGCGAACTGTATGATTTTCCTTTCCTTAAGTTATTTCAGCTATTTACGGAGTAAAAAGATAAAAATTATATTCCGAAATGTTCAAGTGTTCGTTTCATACTGTATTTTATGCAAATTAAACATTGAACCCTCTGAAGGTCGAGTTCAGGACGAAACAACCTTTTCTATTGTATTTTCCGAAATCTAGGTCAGATCCGGGTATATAAGGGCTGGAGAATTTTTATTTTGGATCATTCTAAGTTTGCTTGCCGAGTTGACTAGATCAGTTATCCGTTGCAGATTGAAGATTTGAAGTCAGTTATCAGTTTTTGATAATCATGAAGTTAGCGCTCCTAGATACGAATCAGTTGTTCTTACGCAAGGAGGTGGTAGCACTGCAGAACTATGAGTTTACATACGTTCTGGCTCAGTATCCACTTGAGCTAGCAGTAGTGCCTTTGAAATCAAATGAAGGGACGGAATCTATGAGGAATTTCAGGTCGGAAATTAGAAACAAATTAGTCGTTTCACCATCAAGCGCTCCTGTAGGGTCCGATCTTTCAAAAAAGCAAGTTTCGCAAAAAAATCACAAATAATTTTTTACTTAAGCTTCGTCATACATTGTAAGTTCAGTCGAAATTCATTGTTTCTATATTTTTTAGACCAACAATAGGATTCATGTTTTGGGGGAATTCATCCGTGCCTGCATCACAAAATAATCCACCGGTACCATTCGCATCGCTCGATATCGGTAGTATTACCTTTACTTTTTCTAGCGCCGCATTTACAGGGTTGTGGAAACATTACAACGACCAGTTAAATATTATCGTGGAAGTGGGATTCGAGAGCAACCAGAAAATACAGTTGAAAGGTATTCATTTTATTATGTATTATACTTTTTAACGTTCGGAACATTAACTAAAATTATAACTGATCTTCGTGTCCATTTATTTTATGTTGCAGGCTTCAAACCATATACTACAACAAATAAAAGAAGCGCTATCCCAAGATATTGGGTGATCACAGGTGCTGCTCCACTTTTTGCATCCAAACCGGAAGTGAAAGTATCCCTAAAAGTTGAGGTGGAGCTGGAGGATCCACTTAACTGGTCTCCTGTTCGGGATCATCGTGTTTTGAACAAGAACATTCTTCTCAATCAGATTCAATGCGATTTTAAGATTATCGCGAAGGATGATCATGTGCTACAATGCCACAAGGCCTTTCTCGCGGCTCAAAGTAAGGTGTTCACCACCATGTTTAACACTGCATGTGAGGAAACTACAAATAATCAAGTGAAGCTGCCGATTTCACACGCTGGAGCTGATGCCTTCCTCAAATTTTTGTATTATTCTGACGATGGGGCTGCTTTGGGGAGTCCAACCGTTGCCATGGATCTTTTGGAGTTGGGCCACAAATACGACATTTCTCCACTCCAGAGTAAAATGAAGAAAATCCTTTCGGGAAGAAAGAACTGGTGGTATAGTGCTGATAATGCGCTTCGGCTATTTGATTGGAGTTGTAAGGTGACGGAGCATGGAGATTTAAAGAAGAAGGCTGTTGATGTTATCAGATCGTAAGTAAACTTAGATAAAATATCATTCTAAAATACTTATGGGATCATCAGTCGAAGTGTTATGATAATCATTAATAATTATTTCTTTCACTCAATTTTTCAGAAAAGTGCAAGAGCTTAAGGGATTGGATCGTTTTCAGCAGATGTTTCCGAATTCTATTGGTGCAGAGCTTTTCATCGCCTCCTTGCAGTCATTTCCGATTTTATACGGATTAAGTGAATCTTTATGCGGGATACTATTCTATACTCCGATTCTACAATAACTTTTATACATGAAGTAAAGTTGTTATTATTAGTTTAAGTTCATTAAATATTAGTTTAAGCAGAGGATAACAAAAAATAACTTTTTGACTATTGGTTCCTTGTGCATGGTTCATTTTTGTTGTAAATAAAGAATAATCAAGTGAAATACGTCTTTCAGTAATTATTTTACTCTTTTACGTTTATTGAACTCATGTTTGACATTGCAGGATTCAATGGGTTTGGTTTGGTATAAAGCAAATTACAGACTGATTTAAATAACTGCAGTTGAAAATAGTCTAAATATTCCATAGTCATAGCGCAAAGCAACGCAGATTGATACTAATTACCTGCATACTAAATCAATTGGAAAAGTAAGTAAATACATGGTATAGGAATGACGCTGTCAAAAGTTTAAAACATGTTTATAAAGAATCATTCACATTGTTTGTGACCTACTTAGACTTTCTTAAAACTCGATCATTCGGATTCATTGGATGTCAAATCAAAGGGTTAATTATCCAGACCTGACCAAAGGGTCACAATGGCCATAATTTTAAAACTGAAAGTTCGCATCTTACACTGATTCTTCATTCTAATCAAGAAGTCTCAGCCGCTTTTCGCGTTAAAGCCGAATGAATTGAGGTACTATTGTGTTTTTTACGATTGACCAAAGTCATGTATATTTGTATGTAGTTCATCTGTCTGTTTTCAGTTTTATCATGACATAATCAGCATTCAAACTTAACTTCAATCAAGCTTTGGATATCCTCCTATGTCTGATGCGTGTTAGCTTTGATGCTGATTGATTTGTATGAGCATCATGTATTTTCCATTTATTTTTTCCTGCTTGTACATTTTAGGTGTATGTAGATATCAGTAATACTTCAGTGACAATACACATTTTGACAAACCACACACGTTGTTCATGATTTCCTAAGGGAGCAATATGCAAAAATTATATTAAAAAATTGTGAGTTAATGAAAAATGTAAGGTTTGAAATCGTATTGTTTCTTTCTATTAAATTAGTTGAGTCTTGAACCGCATTCCAACCTTGTAGCAAACAACTTTTGGATTTTCCTAATGATAAATTTCGTAAATAAAGCGAGTAAATGGTAAAAAGTATTCCAAGAAATCCTTCAATGGAAATTTTTCGATAAAATGATACTGACTAAAATAAGCCATAAGCCACATGGGAATAATATTCATTACAAGTTTTCCTGATATATGTTTCTGCTAAAGTCTGAACCGCATCCGCTAAACTTCAATAGGATTCAAGAATAAATTATGAGAGATTTTCCTTCAACCCATAATTTGTTTGTAGTATCTCTTCAAATGTAGAATGGAAAACAAATACTCTCTTTTAGGGTCTACTTGATAAAATATAATCTTCAGAATATCTACAATCATAAACTGTATTACATTCTCTATGCCAAAATGTTGGAAGCATTGTGTCTAACAGGATGGCTAAGAAAATCCATTTTATTTTTTGTGCTTCTTCTAAAACTTGTCTGCATCCAAACCGTCACAGCAGAACATATCGAATTAGGCAAAGTAATTGTAGACATAACCAAACAATTCAACGAAGTGATTTCCGGTGACATTTCAAAAAATAATTTTACTCGGATTTTATATTCTAATCCCTTGTTTGGCGTGAACAACTTGAGCACTAGTTCCATGACAGTTCTTTACAATTTAGGTTTGCTGAAAATGATTTCTACTTCTGCATTTCTTTTGTAAACGTATGCTTGTATCTCCCACAATAACTAAAGTACGCTTTTTTAAATTACAGATTGCAATATGCTAGATGCAGAGCTGTGTTTGCGACAAATTCAAAATGTGACTGAACTTTTCAATAAAACAATTCCTGGAGTTCGAACAATATTTCTGATGTAAGTATATAACTACATTTATTTAGACGGGTTGAAACTTATACGTGTCAGACTCATATTTGAACCTATTTTTATTTCCAGAGTTGATACTTCAATAATTACTGAACTTGGTGAAACAAGAAGCACCACTACAATTGAGCTACCTAAACTACCTATAAATTTGGTACTGAATTTGCGTGAGGACACAAAATGTGAAGATTTGCAAAGGATTAATTTCCGAGCTTGGGACATACTTGTCCATACCGATAGCTGGATCACTTTACACCCAACCACGAAAGTAGGATTCGGTTACAGCGAAGCCCTCATTCCGTGCATTGGCAACGATCTGCTTGAACCAATTAATAAGGCAGACTTCCTCGTTCTGACAATGAAATTCGGAAACACGATTGGCGTAACTGAATCATTCGGTTTATTTCAAAAGCGCATGGATTCCTTGCATCAAGAAAATGTCAAGTTCATCAGGAGAAACTTTTACAGGACAGTAAATAAAACCCCGAAACCTATCTATTACCCTACTTCCAGCAGCGTTGGAGGTGAGACTCATCGTCGACTTCTAGTAAAGTATGCTCAGAGATGGGTCACTAGTTCTGAAGTTGCTGACAAAAGTATTGTTGTGCAAGCACCTTATTTTGAGACAGAAACAATGAACGAGATTTCAGTGATACCGACTGTACCGAGCAATACCTGTTCAAGCTTTGATTTTCAAATTGAGAAACTAATTTGGTACGCGCCTTCCGCGTTGGCGGCAATTTCAAAATATTTCAAGTCTGTAATTCTAAACCACGGTAAGTCAATAACTATCATATTGTACAATTATGACGATTATTGATTCGATTCGATTATTGATTATTGATTATCGATTACATATACAAAAGTTGCAAATTCCGTGCAGTTTTTCTAATTTTTCCTTTGATTTTTAATTTCAAATAGAGCAATGGAAGACATTGAATTCCGAAAAACTTAAGAACCTCTATTCCTCAATCAAAATGCCTACCAGTACAGAAATTCAATTAGACATAATTATAGATTATTCGGATACACTGGTTTATCATGATCCAGGAATACCCACAGTAGGTACCTGTTCCTACAACTGGGTAAAAGTGGAGGAGGAACTGAATACAATTTTAATGAAGCCCCTTAAATCGGTCACCCCTAAAGTACTCATATTCCGGCTTTCAGACATAGGAACCATCAGGATGAGAGCACATGCTCCTATAGAATTTGTTAAAAAAGTTTCCCCTAAATTCAAGTTTGGTTGCTCTTACTGGAAGTCCGATGGGTTCGGGAAGAGAATGTTAAATGAGTCCGAAGTAGCTACCATTGTCGAAGCCTGCAATGAAATAAATGGAAGTCTTTATTTACTCAAATCGGAAGTAACGTTAGAACCTAAAAATTATCAAACAAATTATCACTTGCATTATGAAGACAGTGTGAGAAAAGAGTTGGAAGCTCTCAATTCGTTTCGTAAGGAGATACTACGGAGACACCCTGAAGCACAAGTGTATTTAGAGCTTGACGTTACAGCAACGAGACAATTAGAAATCAAAGAAACCTATCAAGTAACCGCATTTTGTAATCAGGCCGTTTTAGAGGGAAACCTTTACATTGAAGCAATTGTGAACTGGGCTAGATTCAATAATTTCCCAATAATATTGAAGTCAGCATTTGATTACTTAGAAGGACCAGAGTTTCTTAGTTGGCTTTCCTTTCTACGACCACAAGAATATTTGCAAAAACAATCTGTACCATCCGTTGATGAGGAAGACGAGGAGGAAATGGAAGAGGAAGAAAACCATGGAAACATTGTGGCATTATTTCCGTCTTTCGTTATGCGTAACTATCCATCTGGTATCAATAATTGGACAGTTGAACCATGTATAGAATGGACACATCATCAACTTTCTGCACAAGCAAATTTCTTCCATAATCGTCACATTGGGACAATTCTCGACACCACAGATTTTATTAACCAGGAAGTTCCAATCGAAGCATATGAAATTTTGTTGCAGTTTGTCCTGTATCGATTTCAGGTTGCTGAAGTTGTTGTTGGAAAAAATCATGGGGATGTAACTGCGGCACTAAAATCTTTGTCAGAGAAGAACCTAGTTGGCTCAAATCATACAACATTCATTAGTTATTTTGAGGAGGATTACGACAAACATTTAGCACCTAAATCTACCTCTGAACTTAAGAAATTTTCGGAAGACCTTAGCAAAGAAAGATGGCCGTACATAGCAGGAGTCCACGTAGACCTGCATAAAAGTTTAGTTATCGGGGAGGAAGAACCACTCCTTCAAGTACTATTAAATCGAGCTGAAGAATTTAATTTTGACGTTGGAATTCTCATAAATTCATCGAGCTGCTTAACTGCAGCAGAAATTGTTTTGCTAGAGCACGCTAGTTCAGAATTTTTGAAAATGTTTTCCAAGCTAAATTATATTGTTTGTAAATCTGAACTTGAATTACTTTCTCAAGATGATGAACTAAATTTAGGAACTGCCTTCGATACACATTTGTACCTTAAACGGATATTTCAACAGATTCAACCAAATTTAAAAGTATTCTTTCGTGTTGAAATTAGTGTAATTTTAAACAAAGACCAGGAAACTATGAACCGCTATCTCAGGCTACTCTCCCATTTCCATAAGTTCGGGTCTGCCTATGACATAAATTACTTCATTGTTGAAGCCTTTGACGGCGATTCAAAAAACGGGCAAGCAAATGGATGGTGGGCCGTCAAAAACTATACGGATTTAACCAACCCACATTCTTTCGTTGAAAAAGAATCTGGTAAGCTCAGTCATTAGTCATGGCGTCCTATAAGAATGTGTAATGGATATATCAGGAAAATAATTCTTTAATATTAACAGTTTATTCTGGTCGGTCAATGTGGTATCCGCCTGTTCTCATCAAAACGAAGGTTGTGGTTACGAACTCGAATACTGCCGTCATTGCAACAAGTGTTAGCTTCCTTCTCCTTCTCCTACTTGCAATTTTTAGCACTGTTATGGTAATGCGCTACAGGAAACTGAGTAGATATTTAACTGACCAAGAAGTCCAAGAATTCCTAAATGGCAAGGAGAACCCGACGAAATGCACGACGGATGAGGAATCAATGTCGGCTTCCTCTGCTGAATATATGAAATTTAAAGCCGACTATGACATCCCAAAGGCTGATTTTAGTATAGGTATGGAATGACTTCTACTATTTCATTAAGATTTGCAATACCGCATAAAATAAATGGAAGTTCTTTCCGTTTTCTTATTTAGATAACGAAAATGTACTTGGAGCAGGAAATTTTGGGACTGTTTATAAGGGTTCAGCCAAAGGAAAGGAAGCTGCAATTAAGAAACCAAACCAGGACTGTCCAAAGGGAACGTTTAAAACAATACTTACGGAAATTAAAGTGATGTGCTATATTGGAATGCATCCTAATATTGTAGGCTTTTTTGGTGCTTATACCAAGGAAATTAACAAAGGTTTTCAGTTTTCATTAATTTTTACATTGATGCATTGTTGCTTGGAATTGTGGAATGCAAAGAGAGTGGCATAGACGCTAATATTTCAAACGTATCTTGTTATAGGTATTCTATTTGTCGCCACGGAGTATTGCTCAAATGGTTCATTAGAAAGTTACTTAAGGAAGAAAAAGCAAGTTGTTGCCCGACAAGAGGATAGTGTTTATCAGAATACACAATTGGTGGATTTTCTATATAGCCATGAACTTCACCAATTTTCTACTGATATTGCAAATGGAATGGCATATATTGAAAGTAAACATGTTGTACATG
>JAANSM010000327.1:0-31598 GCA_036850725.1 Orchesella villosa | reverse complement strand
TGGGAAGAATAGCCGTCAATACGAATGTATCTCCAGAGAGTTTTCGTAAACAACAGGAGGAGCATAAACAAGAACAAAGAATATGGGAGAGAAAGAAACGACGAGGAGTCCAATGGTCGTCATCTTGTTCATCATCTTCGTCTTTTCGCTAAATCTTTGGAGGAAAATCCCCTTTTTAACCATGTTTTTAGCAATTTTCTCTGTTTGAGATCCGGAAATGGTAGCCTTTTCTTTTCCTTGAACACACACACATAAGAGCGTAGGAAAAAGTAGGCCAATGTATAAAAGGCAACAACAGAAAATAATAATGATATGGTTTATAATGTATGGAAGAAAACCATATCAGTATCATCCTCTCCTTCATCCGGTTTTTATCACGTATGTGTTTAGTTTTTATAAATTTTCTTTCACCACTCTTATTCCCACAACAATAACTATGCTAACTCTCCTTCCTTACCATCATATCATTTCTCCATGCTGTGTTGTGTGCAGACATGATGCATTAAATAAATACACACAATGTTATGTTATGATACGATATAAATATACCTACTGCCTACCCACACACACACACTAGTTTATCCATATCGGCTTTTGCTTGACTGCTATCACCATCAACTTATTTACCGTCAACGCCTGTATGTTGTGTTGTGTTCTTTTTAGGATTTCTGTACATAATTTCGTTATTGTTGGTGTGCTATTGTGTATGCATCGCATGAAAGGAATATTTAAAGCGTATGAAATGAAATGAATAAAAACCGGTGAATGCAACTACGGAAGACAAGCATTATTATTTTTTCTTTTTTGGGTTTTGAGCCTGACTTGAGTTGAGAGTTGACTATATGGACGGATGAGTGGTATGATATGGTACGGTGTTGGTGGTGAGTGAATGAAACATAGGTTACAATAGTAATTGTAATAAATAGGCAAAGAGTACGTAATATAACAAGTAAACGTGATATCCTACTTTATTAATGGAAGGAAATCGCTGCCTTGCCTTGCTCCTCTATGCGGTTTCCTGCTGTGCTCTTTCTTATAATTTTTCTGTGTTCTCTCTCTCTCTCCCTCACTCCTTCTCAGTTCTTTGGGCTTTGGTTCAGGATGTAAAAGGCCAATATGGTATGGTGCATGGTCTAGATTCGCAATTTTGCTCATGGCATGCATCGCACAACAATCTAATGTAATATTCCATTGCATAAGAAAAAGAGAGAAGAAAAATAATTTTTCTTTTTTCTTTCTAGCACATGTATATACGTGTATAAATTCATGCTGGAGGTCATGTATGTCAAAAAATATGCAGGCTTTCTCAGACACATCCATGACAATTTCTAGAAAAATTAATCCTTGCCCATTTGGCAACAAAACACTATTGCATTGCATTGGATCCGCAGATATTAATACATAAATAGATTGGCGAGAGAAAGAGAGCGGCAGCGGTGCTCGGGCAGTGAAGATGAAAACATTACGTAGTACGAGAAATAATAGGGATTAAGTACATCACGAACTTTCTTCATGAACTCAATGGCACATGACTAAAAATGACCAAAATCTAATACGATCGGAAATCGTTACTTTTATTTGGAGCATTAGCCGAAACAGGAAGGTTATACAAAGGGAATGTAAGTAGATATAAATATATTTTTGCGAATTTGGTTCAACCAAAAAGTTGAGAAGAAGAAGAATATCATGATGATAATGATAATGCCGTTTACGTCAACGAGATAGCCATACTCACTTAAGCGTGTAGAGGGTGGAAGAAAAAGAAACCATAATAATAATCTCAATCAGTTTTCTGACCAAATCGAGATGTTGCAAGACTAGAGTTTCATATATGTTGTATGTAGGCATGAGCAAGAGCGTGATTTTCTCTGTACGAAGTTTTTCTCGTCGACCTTTCTGTTGACATTACGTTCACGCATGTAGGCTAAGCATGCACGCCGTTTTCGACTAAGTACTTGTAGGTATTCCATCTCTCTCTATTCTTCTTTAAACGATTATTATTGTCATCTTATATGGATTAATGTACATGTAATAATACAATCATAATAAGATATTACTTTACTGCCTAGGTATATGCATTTTTGTCTCGATTCCCCATAAAGATGAACTCTGCTCTACTTTTCCACCTTTGAAATGATTCAAACCGCTCATGGCTACGTATGAACCGAGAAAGTAGCAAATTTATGTCGTTAGTACTTATGCCTACGTGCTTATTGCAAAACAGCTTCGTCCTCTCTGAACCCCAATTTGCATCACGCTACGAAAAGAACACCAATTTGACAAACAATGCATTCAAGAACAAGGTTCTTAAGTTGTAGCCAAAAAATTGCAAGAAAAACATGAACATACTAACTCAAACTCTGCATGGATTTTTGAACATCCTGCAGAATACCAGCGTGTACAACCCCAAATTTGTAGTCCGGTAGGGTAGCAAGCATGTATGAGCGGAAGAGAAAAATCCTGAAGAGAAAATGCCGTGACTAATGTCACATTACACTTACTTTTAATTAGGCTCTCTCTCCTCTTCGTCAATCAGTCAGTGCTTTGCCTCAAGAGAGAAAAATAGGAGAGAGAGATGCCTCTAGGAAAGGGATATTACAAGCCAAAAAAGTCATTCAGTCAGTCAGTGGCAGTCACAATCACAACAGAATAATTTAATGTAGCTCCAAGCTCTCTTCCTTTAATAGCCTCTTGACATGACTCACGCGTGAAGAGGTTGTTGAAATGATGTTAGCTTTTGAGTCTTTTGATAAAACTCCTACGTAATTGCAATCCCATCATAATGTTGTGTACCACTACGATGACTACTAGTAGAGCATTCAAGTAGATGTATATATATATATTCGCATAAAAATTCAAAAGGATACACAAAGATATTACTGCACGAAGAATGTGAAACACGGCATTACACCGTTGCGTTCCTGCTACTGTGCGGGCATGTTAGGGCAATGAAAATCCTTTTTCTCGCTCTTTTTTCTATTCGTCTTCGGTGTAGAGACATGTAACAACAAGAACAAGACATACGATGAAGAGTAGCAACAGTAAGTAGTGGGGATGGTAGTCGTAGGAAAGTAGGGATCTGAACTAGAGTGAACTTAAAGTAATGAAACTAGCCTTCATGTCTTTTTTTCCTGCTTTGTATCCAAAATTATAAAAGAATTTTAATACAAAACACAAGACTCGTTAAGTTACCATATTACAAGTGAAGCATGTAGGTAGTCAAGCCACCATACCCTCGGAGAAAACAGTCAAGTTTAGGAAAAAGAGTAAAGCACCAAGAAGAGCATTCGCCATCGCCGGATATATAAAGAACTGAAGATGTAGTAATACTTCCTACTACTAGAATAAATTCTCACATTGGCGATCCACACTTTGACGAAGTTTCTAAGTTAATCGCAAAGTCACACGTATTGACATGCTGAAACTCTATTATATCGTGCAGGAAACAATTGCATGTCGTATAATCGCATTTTAATATTAAGGATGCGATAAAAGTACACTCGTTGGTGAAAAATTAATCAGATTATATGACTAATGTATTGTAGTATTTACACACGTGTATTTAATACAGAAACTTGACAGAATATTTAAGTAAAGATTTGTTAGAAAACAGAAGAAGCTTAGCTTCCTCCTTTTTTAATTAAACTAATGCATCACAGTGGCTGACATCACAAATTTCTTATTTGTCGTGAGATTTGAGTAAGCCGGCTAAAACGAACGATGAAAACTGCTCAACTTCAACTCGGAAAATTGCCAGCTATAAATTAATGCATCACACTGGCTGACATCACAAATTTCTTATTTGTCGTGAGATTTGAGTAAGCCGGCTAAAACGAACGATGAAAACTGCTCAACTTCAACTCGGAAAATTGCCAGCTATAAAAATTGCCAATGAGATACCAACTCGTATATATGTAATGCATCTTCTTCTGTTGTTAGAGTTGCATTTCATCATTTCATTTCACGGCTGTAAGCATGGATACTTATGTTACGGCTTTTAGCATTCTTTTTGCTCTGCTCATCTTCAATTTGGCTGTTGTCTTGATGCTTCTATATCTCATCTTATTTTTCCAATGAAAAAAAAAACTCTTCCTGTTTAACATTATTATTGCTAAACACATATATTATTACACATCACATCATATTCCCATGTACTTTTGCAATTTTGCTCGTTTAAAGTAATGGTGTGTATGGATGGAACCTTTCCTTCTTTCTCACCTTGCTTTTTATTTCCCAATTTTTGCATTGTCACACTGTTTTATCCGTGTAATGCGGAAAACTTCAGTGAAGGAATGGATGTGCACAAGAAGAGAGAGGGCATTGAATATGATACTCGTTTACCTACCACGTTTCCCTCTCTCTCTCTCTCTCACGGGGAAAAATATTATATAGAAACATAAACGTTCATCGTATAATCTAGCTATCACAGAATGATATAGAAAAGGTTAGGTTACCCTGTCAGCTATATTTTTTGCGGAATGAAATGTGTATAAAAAAATAAAAAGCGCAAAATTTACCTTTGCTCCCTTTCGATACGCTGTGTTACAGTTATGCCTAACTATAATGCGTAGTCAAGGCATGACACCACGACTAACTCTATTGTATATTCTGCCATTGCATTCTAACATGTTGTTTCTACATTCTTCACTGACGGAAAAAAAGGTCTAAGGCGATGACTTTTGGTTTTGACATATACAATACGCCGTCATCATCATCGTCATGCTTGGGCTTGACACGCTATGACGAACAAGTCGCTAGAAGAAGTAGATAGAAAGAGAACGAAAAATAAGAGGAAGACAAGAAGCAAGATGCACTCCATCTAAATCACTTGGGGAAAACAGGAGCTGAGAAATTGTAATACAGTTTCACGTACGCGGTGGATAGCACGAAACGGAATTTCCTGAAGAGCATTTCGTTTTTCAAATATGATGATGACTGTCGAACATGGAGAACTAGAAGATGTAAGCTATCGCATTGCTTTTCACGCTGATTTCAACGAAAACATTTCTTTGCTCACGTCGAACTAAGATACAATACAATAAATTGTGGAAGCAATGGAAGTAGATTACGAGTTGTAAAACCTACATTAAATAAAAAAGACTATTGTACTGGAATTGTAATAGGGAAGAGAAGTAGAAAAAACAAACATTTTTAAACAATCAAATAAATTCACCACCAAATAAACATGATTCGGAATGGATATTATGTAACGTTATGTTTGCGCAATTTCTTTCGATGGAAATGATATGAGGGAAAATGAGATAGATAAACATTTACGTCTAGTTTATCTCCGATAAAAGAAGGATTATACGAGTCAGCAAATGTTGTTTTTTTTCTGTAAGTTTATATTGCGCTCATGATGAAAAGTAATGGCAAGCGAAATGAGGTCAGCTCTGACAAAAGGAATAATGATCATGTTGCATCTTTGCACATGGAAAGAGCAAAAAGAGTACCTTGAAATGTATATAACGTAATAAAATAATAAATGATCCCTCTGAGTTGCAGGTACAGTTTTCTAAATTGATATGCAGAGATTTAACCTAATTTATTGACTGGCGATTTGATTCACGTCAATAAAACATTTCTCAAATCACTCCATTTGACATGAAAACTCTGTATTACTAATGTTTTATCACTCACTTTGTTTTCATATCTGATCCATCCAAAAGTAAATTCTTTTGAATTCACTTGCATAAATATATACATTTTAATTCAGCCTTGCGCTGCTCTCCAATCAAAACTAAAAATGGATAAAGAAAAGACAACTGCATGCAGTCATTATTCAAAAACTCGCATATGTATTGTATTATGCATATTTTCGAAAGATAGACATATTGACAAATCATGTCATACGGGTAAATCCTTATCTTAAAAACCAGCAATAGCAATATCATATAATCATCATCACCAAGAGATTTGGAGAGTAAAATAGTACGCCTGCATGTCTCTGTGCAAGTCAAAAATACATTTGGAATCTGTTTGAACTCGACGTTTATTTTACAACGTGCTTTTGAACTTACAAGCATAATACTAATATCTTTTTTTAACCCTAATCAATTAGTTGAGAGAAATGCATGGCAAAATGTAACGACGTAGTAAACTGCCGCGTTGTGCATATAATAATATGATACTTAAAAGATAGTGGAACATGTACTGAGGGAATTTGCATGAAGGCATATTAGGATGATCACATTCGAGTGCATGCATCATATATTGGTTTTAACGAATTGTGAAGCCCATTTCCAGCTTATGACTTTTCCGATTTTTTTTTGTGTTTGCATATGACTCTTTTGGCACGGACCACAGAAGAGAAAACCGTGCAAAAATCTTGCAACTGCCAAGACAAGGTGTATATCTGGGATGCACTCAAGAAGCATATTATTATTGGTATATAGCTATATACTAGTATTGAGTTGGAGTTGAGTTGACTAATAAAACGAGAGGAAACCGGTGCAAAAGCTCATTCATACTTCATCCGTTTTATTTATACATTTTCATTTTTCATTCTCCTGTCCTTCCAATTATTCTAAAACATTCCAAACCT
This sequence comes from Orchesella villosa, assembly GCA_036850725.1. Lineage (NCBI taxonomy): Eukaryota > Metazoa > Arthropoda > Collembola > Entomobryomorpha > Orchesellidae > Orchesella > Orchesella villosa. Next base: position 25,054 of record JAANSM010000327.1, on the reverse strand, counting down.
TTTGTTACTTTTGAATGGATGATAGAGGGCCCTTTTTCTGTTCTCCCATCACATCATCACAACAATATACATTTTACATTATTGTTATGTTGTAAAAAAAAGCTGAAAAGGAATGAATGACGACGTCGAGGATCATTATTATTTTTGCAACAATGTCAGCACTTAACTTTACAGACAAAACCCTTCCGTTTTCCTTCTACGGTCACTCAAGCAAACAAAATGAAGAGGGAGAGAGAAGAGAACAGAGAGAACCTGACTGACTCAACTGAAGTTAGTTGAATGTGAATGAATTTTTGTTAGGAAAAGGATCAAGTTTTAGTTGAGCTTAAAGCAAGCAGAAGACGATGGAATAGTACAGAGCAAACTAGCGGTGGTGGTGGTGGTGGTGATCATGGAACAATGGATCATGCAACACAAAGGATTATTGCTCACCTTGCCATGCCAGCATAACATTAACACAACACAAGAGAACCTAATAGGATCGCGATATGACAGTATAATAGAAGTTTGCATATAAGTTTCATACACTTTTTCAAGTAAAATATCCACCACTTATGTATACTAAAATATGTATAGAGCAAAATTCTATACCCAGAAAATAAATCTAGCATGTGTGTTCGCGGAGGACACACTTCCCATGTAACTTTGAATTTGAGAGTAGGCATCTTACACTCATTTTCCTGTTGGTGTTGGTGGTGTGGTGTGCTTGAGCATGAATGATGATGAAGAAAAAAATAAGTTTTACGGCACATTGCATTGTCTACATAGGCATTTGTATCGGATACGTAGATTTTGGAAATTGTACAATAGAGCCAGGCCCAGGTACAGGAAAGTTACCAACATAACACCACGTCGAAACAACAACCTACCAAAAAACATAACCACCACCACCATTTATAGAAGCTTGACGAGAGAGCAAAGTTATTAGCGAGTGTTTAATATGGTACCCAAAAAAAGAACCACATAATGTATGAGAGCATACAATATGAATGCAATTTCATCATATGCACACACAGTTTATATAACAAAATAATATCATGGACAAATCAGAATTGTTAACGCATGCATGCATAGCATGCTAACTGACAGAACATGATGGAAACAACGTTATCTTCATCCATCCAAAAACCATCTGATCCATCTCTTCTGCTCTTAATGAAAATCAATCTGATATAGCAGCTCTAGAGAATATTGTAGTGTAGCTAGAGAGAATTCATATTCATACTAATAGTAATATAATATTAGGTATAGTACGCTAAGGTTTCCTTATTATGTATGTCTATACAAATGGTCAACAAAACATCTCATATCTCGTGAACTGAGCTAAATGTAATGTCCTTCGGACCATCCGTTGTCGTCACATTGATGGGTTAAGTAAACCGTATGAAACAGCAGCAGGAGCAGGAGGAGCAGAGAGAATTCATAGTAGCAGCTTAACAAACATGAAAACAGAGGTTTATTTACTACTACTCTTTTTTTCGTCAATCCACCTTGTCATATTTTACCATTACAGTACATTAGGCAGTAAAATTCCTTAAATGAACAAGTGACGAAGAATTACAAGAGAGCCGTCTTTCACTGTCTTTTCCCTTCCCCTCTTCTCTCTCTATCCTCTGTTTTGTAGACCATGATGATACGATTTCATCACCAGGTGAATGATGGCAAAGCTGAATGCCACGAATGGATTGACTCTATACATTTTGGTATTTCCATATGCATTGCATTATATTACCATTAGCCTTTTATTCATCTGCTCTGCTCTTTTGTGGTCAAAAACAGGCTTCACATATCCATCGTCATGTACACATGTTACAATAATTCACATTCTCATACATTATTACGCACGACATGAAACATATGAAAATGCATGTCCTCATGAAAATAATTCGTTTGCATTTAACGGATTCGTTGATACTGGGATAGGATAGGATACGGGTACTATATACAACTTTTGGTCTAGTGGTAATGTTAATAGGTCACGTGACGGAATATAGTGGTCTATCTCATGTTTTCAGTGATGGTGGCAGCAAAGGACATTAGTAAAGATGCACTGAAAAGAGTGACTCACACGTCAACTTAAACGAGCCGACTAATACCGGTACGGGTTAGCTTCGTAGTGGATCTTTGCACCAAAAAGGCTATAAGCCATATTCAGGATCATCATCATCATCATCCTCATCCAAAACAATAATTGTAGTAAGCTGCTAAGCCTCCGTGACTTGATGTACGACGTATACTGAGAATATCTACGTAGTAAAGTAGTCTGTCCATTCCATCAGTTGTATCATCGTCATATGTGTGTATTTTTTAAAAAAGATTATATAAAAACACATGAATTTACGCTAGAGGATAAAATGCATCTAGCAAAAATGAATATACATAATATTGTTTCGAAATGGCTTAGTACATGGTCTAGAGCAGTGGCTCTAAGGTATATAGTGGAGGGAGAAAAAAGTCGGATGACGAAGTTTCTTTAGACGAGTCTTGTTGTTACAGTTGTTGTAAGGAGTACCGATACCAATGCAAGTAACAAATGTTACTAGAAATGCCAAGGAGCGCATGAGCTTCAAAAAATTGTTCCGTGTGCTAAGCTACATAGTATATATATTTACTACTACTACGGATGTCTGATAATGTCATGAATATTTAGGTATTGGCATTGCTACGTGGGGCTAACGTATGTGTAAGGGTGAGCAACTTGGGGAATTCGATTCAGAGCTTGATGTGGGTGCAGGTGAGTTTTCCTTTTGATTCATTTGTATTATGTAGCAGGTGTGTCTTCACATATGAAAATGCCTGATTTCTGGGGGATTTTTCTGTTAAAATCAATTTTCAGTTCCGGGATTACATCCGGAGGAAAACTTAGAAAAGATGAAAAGGCTTGAACGGAAATAGAAACGAGATTTTATGCTTTGAATGAAATTAATCTACATTTTCCATATATCAACTTTGCTAACAAAGTAGTGGGAAAAGCAAAGATGCTTCAAAATCACGACTACTCTGCTCTCCTCTACGTCTTACTATGAAAACCTACCTTACCGTGTAGTTTCCTCATACCATCTTTTTATCCTCAATCTTCCCTGTGCTCTAGACATTACAATACACTTTTCTTTCTACTCCCTGTTCCTATTCTTCATCGTTTTTGGCTTAGCCATGGCCCATGCTAATGCTTAAAATGCTACTCAACTTACAAAACAGCTCTTACCCGTTTGTGTCTCACTTTCTTGCTTTGCTGCTCGAAATCATCGTGAAAAACAGCAAGCTGACGATGAAGACCACAATTGTTTTAGTCTAGCTTCAATAATACGTGGGTTCCGATGGTTTGTTGGCTACGTTTTTTTTCTGTTTTGGTACCAAAGCAGCCAACACTTCCCCCGATGAGTCGGGATGGGTGGATAGAGACTCAAGGGAATCTTTGGATATTTTTATGGGAACATCGACTTGTCATAAAGATGCATGAGAATGACCGTCTTATAACACATAATGAATGGTAAAACATAAATGGTGCGTCAAAATTGGCAGAACATTGGTATGGTGACACATCCCAAAAAATTTCCTTGTATATTTAGTTTTGTCATCGTGGAACAAAGGAAATACGCAATCGTCACCAATACAAAATTGCCTTTCTCATTCCATCGCCTGACTTTCAATCAAAATTGACACGATTTTCATCTGTCATTCATTCTCTTTCTAAATGTCATTCCAATAAAAGTTTTTTTTCACCTTACAAGGCATAGCTCAAGTAGCCCCTTAAGAGCCATCCATTTTTAATGCAATACTATATCTCTAATCAATCAGTCTCCAATTTGGAATGGAAAGGAATGGCTCGGCAAATAAACAAAGCTAATTTTTGAAGCTATGCATTTTCTTTTTTCTTTCTCGATCAAAGTGCTAGCTTGAAAAATTCCCTTGTCAGAGTCCCATTGCGCACACTCTCAAGCAGCACACTCTCTGAGAAGTACGTACGAGAGAGCTAGAGCTCTATTAAAATAGGGACAAGTCAAGTCAAGAGTACCTTCCCGGATTTTATCAATAAGATTCTCCTAGTAGCACTTACTTCTCTCTCTCTCTCTCTTTCCTACAATCGCAAAACCGTGCATACCAGCAATATTTACTCCAATCCATAAGTACTATTTTTTGTGTGCTAAACTGCTAACAAACATATTACCAATACTATACCACCAGCTAGCACCACTACTACTACCACTCTAGTTGGATTGGAGTAGTACGGTGGAAGTAGCAAAGTACGTGTGTGTGTTGTGTATACTGCAAGTTTCATCAAATCTCATGGTTGGTAAATGGAAAATCTTGGTTTTGATCCGCAAAGCACAAGTGATACAAAACAACAATAACAGCATTACTAACGTACACATATACACACTCCACGTTCATATAGCATAAGGCATAAGGAACGTTTGTAGTAGTGGCATAGAACTTACTGCGTACAAACAAATAGAGAAAAAACCCACACATTAGTAACTACCACTACTACTACGTTCATCCAAAAGCCATATAGGATATACCCAAGTTGAGCATGATGATGATCATCATCACAAGACTCTATATGTAAAAGTCTTTTTACGTACTTTTGCTACTTACTACTACGTCGACTACTTTACTCTATACAAAATACCAAAAACTCTGCGTGTATTTGTGTGTATCTGTATCTCTCTCCTGTTACACTTTTTATACTGTGTAGTACAAATTTCGTTTTTGCTGATTTTCCCTGGGTTAGTTACTTACTTACTTACTGCTGCCACAAAGCTGCTGACTGCTGACGGACGAGCTGTTGTCCTTTTTCAGAAGAGAGAAGAAAGAAAGAGGAAGATACACAAGAAATAAAATCATATCATCATCATCATCAACAACACAGGGGAAAATAAACCACCAGTCAGTAATATTCCTTTAAAGTTTACGTAGCGTTACTACTACTTACTGCTTACATCACAAAAACAATAATATTACAAGTAAAACACTATATACTGCTATTACTACATCATCCTATCGTACGATTTTCGTCTTAATCGTATTTTTTTAAAAAGAAGTTTTTTTTTGCCCTAATATTTACATCAGCAGAAGAGACTACACAATACAATAAAATACATGCACAGTACATAAAATAATACATAATATATATATATAAATCTTTTAGACTCAAGAAAGGTTTTTGAGAAGATACAAAAGGAATACCTTTAAAATAGCAGAGAGTAAGGAAGAATAATAAAACGTATCAATGATATAATATCTAACATAACTGCTCTCTTCAAGTCTCAGCTTTGGCTAGTACTGCGAAAAGCTTTACTATTTATGTACATCAATTTACCTTTCATGCAGGAGGAGATGTTTTAATATTAAATATATAGCAGACTCAACCAGACGAAGAAAAAAATCTTAAGTCTTAACCAACAGCAAAATTACACAACGACATATATTTTAACGCAAGCATAAAAAGAAGTGAGATTTTAAACAAAAACAAATAAATTTTTAGCAATTTTTAGCATTTCGGAAATAAAAAAATAAGCTTCGTGAGTTCAGCAGATTAAGGGTGAGCTCTACTTTTATTACTATTATTTTTAGGAAGTTTTTTAGTTGAACGTGTACTGAGCAAATAGATACATAACGTATTTTATCTAATGAAAAAAAGTGTCTTCTTCTGTCTCTATGAAGTTAAAGTTGAGTTTTTTAAAAGATGGCATCCAGTGATCCAATTTTACGATCACTCCGAATCAAGTAGAAGCTAAAAATAGGAGTTTATATTCCAGTTTAAGAAAAGGGATCTAAAGTGAACAGGCAACCTTTTGACTTGTTGTCCTTGACGTGTATCGAAATATGTAGCTGAACTAGTTGAAGGAACCATAACCATCACATTACGACATCGTTTAACAATACAAATTAATAAACCTTTGACCTCGACGGCACTTCAAAAAGCTCGAATGCTGTTATTGCCACATAACACCACCATCCATAGACCACAGCCGCAGCAAATTCTACCTACACATTGACTGCTTTACTGAGATACACACACAGAAAGAGAGAAATATCTAGTTACATGCATAGTTCCCAGTTTTCAGTTTATTTCTTATATTCCAATATAGCAACAACTAATACAAGATAATTTTAATAGTTTTGTAGTCGTATGAAATGCAATGCACTAGTTCCCAACTTGTCTGCCTTACACAAGTGTCATAATCTAAACAGACATCGACGTAGCGTACGAGGTTTTTATAGAATAATGGGGAGATATTCTACTCCAGTAACAACACGATACTTTCTAAGTAGACGGTGGCAGGGAGTATGAAAGAGATATTGTTTTGTTGATCAGTTCCTTGTCCTACAAATAATGGTTTTTAACTAGTTGATAAGTTTTTTTAAATGAGAAAACGAACGTACGTATGTAACTGCAACGAGCAAAGCAAAGAAAGGAAACTCTTCAGTAAGTAATCCATATCACACACCAAGTTACCAATTTTTAATTTTATTAAACGTAACTGCAAAAGCTTTATCCGGATATTGGATGGATTCAAGAAGTCAAAGTGAACATCTCTTGCTCGTGTGAAGTAATACCTTATATGCGTTTACTGGAAGCTTGAAAAAAAGATCTAATAAAAAACGTCGTGGAGTATTGGCCATCAAACCTCGTCAGCAACAAACATAATATGCCTTTTTAAACTGTTCCAAAGTGTTACTTCTTCAGTTTTCGTCAGCTCTCAACGTATTCCATGTGAGTTTGTTTTAATAAAATTGTCATTCATAATTCTTATAGTTAGTTATAAAAGTAGCTTGAATGTAAAGGGTTTATGTCAAAGGCGCATTTTGTTAAAAACATTTTTTATTGCTTTGAAATTATAGAGGAGGGGATCAGTATCAAATTTTTTTATTAGTTACCAATTAGTATTTCAATAGTAATTCGTCATACAGCCTAAAAAAGGATGATGAATGATTTAAACATTTGCTTCAAACGTAAACACCTGCTTTGTTGTTACTTATTTGAAAACAAAAACACATAACCTGTCACTAAAATCATCACCATTTCTTGAGAATCGTAAAAATGTTTCCAAGAATTCGCTATAAACACATTTGTTGCATAGATCAAAATGTTTTGTAGCTTTTTGGAGCAAAAGGATTTTCTGTTAAATATGTATATTACACTCGCATTTCGTTGGATGGAGTGAATATAGAGGAACGTTCAATGTTGGTGCAACCGCACTTGTATATACCTATCGAAATGTAAGCATATGAACATGACTCACACAGTTGAACACATTCATATCGATTGCGCTGAGTCTTAGTCCAAAAACTTCATTATCCATCATGGTCTATATTATAGCATAACGGTGTCTCGTCACATGCATAACCTTAACGTGTGTGTCGTGTCGATAATTGTATTTTTTTCGTGTTACTTCCTACTGCAGTATAAAGGGGAGTATTGTATAAAACAGCTGATTTGAATTGCATTGGATTCGTTCAATATTATTCTGAAACTTTTAATATGTGAATAATAAAAATCATGGCTATTTAATGGGATTCAATTGGTCGAGTGTTAAAAACGAGACAGTCAGCAGGAGCGCCATTATGCTCAAGTTCACCCATTTTGTATGTCGTTTTGTCGCACATAATTATCCTCTTTAAACTTTCAGTTGCTCAACTTTACTTGTCGCATAGTAGTCTCTATATAAAACGTACAATAGAGAATAGTTTAAGCTATTAGTGTAACATGGGACCTGCAGAATAATTATGGGATAATAATGCTAAGTTGAGTATATACAATATGTAGTAATGCCATAGCAATAGCGATAACGTTATACTGTTGATTGTATGAAGTATGAATGCATTTGCATAAGAAAGAAAGAAGGGGAAACTGTAAAAACTGAATTGAAAGAGTTGAATTTGGGTACTACAAATCACAATCTGTTTATCAATTTGTCAGAGATTGTCGATTACATTGATTTTTTTGAAAGAAAGAGCAGGAGAGTGAGAGAGAGACAGGAAATGCTGTGAATTGATTTGCATGATATTATGATGCACTGCAGTCTTTCTAGAAGTGCAGCAGGAGCTGTATAGCCAATGCGACTGTGTGTCTGTAAAATGCATTATCATTATCACAACCTAACTACAAACTATGTCGGTGCTCACTGGTGACAGTCCTCGTCACTGGCATAGTTTTTGCTATGGTTAACCATGAATGCATTTCAATATACTTAACGCTAATATTTTTTTTTCTTTTGCTGTATGCAAAAGAGCAGTGCAGCAAAAAGCACTACACACAATTCTCAAGTAAAAAGCATGTCAGCAAATGTATATACATATCAACGTAAAATGTTGATTAATAACGGAGTAAAAGGATATGTAAAATTGCAGAGGGAAGAATTCATGTCATTATTATTATTTTACAAACAAAAAAATATAAAATTTCTTTTCTTCAAAAAGGAAGTGAGCACACTAAGTTAAGTATTAGGTATAAATAATGTTATACATGTAATCTTTTGACTGTTTTGTCCTATCATTACAATTTTCTGTGTAGTTGTGCTCCATCATCATCATCATCCACATCACATCATCAGAATATGAATATGCATAGCGGATATAATATATTATATATATATATGAATATATATGTAAGTGAAACAAGTACAATATGCAGGGAGTGAAACAAGGCAAACGGCATGGCATGCTTCAACTACAATGCAATGATTTACTTTTCCCCTATATATATATTATTCTTTCCTGATGCTAAATATCTAAGCTGAATGAATCTGAAGCAGAGCTAACTTGTAAGCGAGAGAGAGAGATGAGAGTGGAGTGATATTTTAGTACTTGTAAAGTAGGCAACGTAAGTAACGCTGATCCTGATAGTATGACTTGAAAAGCTTTGTATTTGTAGGAAGAGGGATGTACTTTTACATCAGAATTGTCTTGTACAAGAAGAGTAGAGAACGATAAAAAATATGGTACATGAGAAGATACCCTAGGTTCACTCTGTATTATGATGTGCAATACCCCCATTTGAAATTTCATTTCTTCTCAGGTGGAGCAGCGAATTTTTCATAACATATAACGTAATATAACTTATAACATTCACATTCTAAAGAAGTCATGGCGATTATACAATGAAAAGCAATTGCTTTTTTTGAAGCAAGCATTATATATCTATATCTATATGTGTATAGTGGATATTACGCTCATGCAAACGGTAGAATAATGGTCTATCATGAAAAACGATGAAGATGAAGCAGGGCACATTTCACGTTTCTATTTATCATTGAAAGAAAAGAAGGCTAAGGAGATAGATAGATATGGCTAAAAAAATGTTAGTTACTACATGTAATATTGTAAAAATTGTGGGAGAAACGAAGATGATATAATATTAGAAATATAGAGAGCCATCATTGCAAAACCCTGAAACGTTTATCAGTCTTCTTTATTAGACAAAGGCTGGTTAATGATTTTCCCATTTACGAGCGACACTGACTGCCTCTGTTTTATGTAGCTCACAAAAAAAAGTAGTAAGGACTTGTTTGCAACTGCTTGGCTTTAAGATTAAAATTGGCATTTGAGCAATTAGATCATTGTTTGGATTTCCGTCTGAGCCACATGATAACGTCAGTGACAGTAGAATGGATTGTTGAGTAAAGTTAAGAAAATGGGATATTGCATATAGCCTTGCCTCTCCCCCATTATCATAAAAGATGGGTAGGTATTTACACATTGTGTTATTGTGTACATATTATGCATAGCTCACACAAGCGTGCCATTATCAAACTCTGTCTGTAAATTGCAATGCATTTAAAGTAGGCAGAAGGGAGCTCAGCTGTGGTTTAACTAGTGAGTACTAAATATTCCCATTCGTGTGCTGAGAGTCGGATGTGACTACCCATTTTCTTGGGCGACTAAAAACCTAACGTTAACTTTATTTTATGCCAATGTAGGTTGTTGTTTTTGTTAGTTTTAAGAGTTGTAAGGAGAGTAAGTACTAAAGCTCAATAGCGTAAACATACATCTGCATTTAGTAAACTAACAATTGCCTTTCTTCTTGTAGTATATGGAAAATTGTTTTTATGATGCGAGTCTTCAAAATACCTAATTTATAATGTAACGTAAATGTGTAATGTATGTTGACCTGCAGTTGCAATGCAGTTGTAAGGATATTATAATGTACGTGTGTGTGTCGTAAATGAGATTAGTTTTCAGGTTGATTAAGAAAGTTGTGTTTTTATGTGTTTTTTCTTCCACACCGCACTAAAACTACTCTCCTCACTTTCTGCCAGAAGCTATGGCACGTTAGCAACATTGCGAGTGAGTGGAGGAAATAGAGTGGGATAGAGAAATTTGGTAGAAATTTGTGTAAACTTTTTTTTGTAGGTATACGCTCCATTATATATACGTAGGTATATGTGTGCATTAGCTTTTTAGGGACAAAAAGCAGAATCTTGTTCTGTTAAAAAGGGATTATGGAGCAAGTGTAGAGTGCACGGATGGAAAAGTTTTATTTTTTGGAGAGAAAAATTGGAAAATGCGGATAGTTTGGTTGCGTAGTAATGGAATCATTACAAGAACTGCCACTCATGGTTAAGGTATTTTTAAAGCGGAGAGAACGTGCGGTAACAACTTTGAAGCTGGCTAAATTAGTAGCAAAACCAGTTGGAAATTTTGTGGAACATAATGCATCCATGAACAACGTAACATCACACTTTAACATGTGAATATCGTTAAGGCTCGCTCTCTTTCTCTGTCTCTCAGTTCATTTAACTGAGCTTACGCATGGCTGCTATATGAAGAAAAAAAACGTATCTAGAAAAAAAAGATATGTTGACGTGCATAAAAAAGTTGTCTCGTCAGATCTGATGATACTTTAACACAACGGTTGCCTGCCCTGGCACAACTTGTGTACAACTGTGAAAATAAAAGCTTCCAGTTGTTTTTTAAACATTTTTTATCCCTCTATTTCTCTCTATCTCTCTCTCTCTCTCTGTTAGTCACTACATTGCGTGAATTGCGTCGTGTGATTGCTTTTACTCGCAATATAATCTCGTGTTTAGAAGGAATGTTTAGAGAGAAGTCTCGTGTCTCGTGATTAATTAGGATTTATGTGTTTTGTTTCATGATCTCTCTCCCACTCTCTATGTGTCTCTCAAAGTTTTAGGGAAAAATCGTGTCTTGTACACAATAAAAACGGAATGAAATGGAGCTCAAAGTCAAAACTATACAGGTTTCCGTGTGAAGACTTTGTTTTGTATACAGAGACAAGTCAGCGGAAATTGCCTAACGTGAAACGTACACAGTGTATCTCTTTCGATTCCCAAGGAAATTCGTTAATGATTTTTTTCCACCATGCTCTCTATCTTGTCCAATATGGTAGTAGAAAGTGGAAGTCATGAATGACAGTAATTAAAATTTAGTAGAAAATTTCTTGAAAAGAATATAGATAATCTGGAATTATTTCACACTAATTTGGTAACTTTACAGTCTTTTGAAATTGTTTTGCGATGCATATATTAAGTCGTTAATGATTTGTTTACAACCAAATAATTCACGCACCTGTCATTTTGAATACGAAATTACCGTCTTTGTGCTTCTTTTCGTATTGGATTCGTCTTGTTTCTAAAAAGGTAAATTGGCAGAGCTCTGAAACGAGGCATAATTTTCATTTCAATTCAGGCTAGCTTAATGAATTCGCATATAAAAAAGTAGATATGTCTGCAACTCAGAGTAGAATATGTTTTTTTTATATTCAGGTTAATAATTGACTTAATCAAAAAGTCACAATTATTTCAATTATACGTACAACCACCTACTTACTTATTGATTTAGAAACAGAAAATATGAATATTTAACGAACTATTTTCAATGTCATTTGACTTCATAATTTCAAATTTGCATTCATGTCGAGTTCATTTTTTGTTATCCGAAAACGAGAATGAAAGCTACGGGTGTTGCTAATCTAATGCAAATAATGCAATGGCAATGTGTGCTCTGCCTTTTTTTACCGTTGTTACATGCATTCAGGGAAACCAACTGCAATTAATTTTATTTTTCTTCGCAAATCGTTGTCACATGAAACATTATGTACATATTTGGATCGGATGATGGATTGGGTGATTGAAGCTTATCAAGGTATTATTGAGTAAAAAAGCAAACAGGCTTATCTTTCCTAACAACCAACCAGAGTTTTTACAAAAAAAAGGTATACGAATGCACTCTTATTACATACATATACACCTCCTCCTCATATTTGTATTGTAAAGCAAGTGAGCACGAATGTATTTGTACAGGTGTTTGTTGCATGGTTAAGAAGTAATTATTTGCAGTTTACACGTTGTTATCATCCTCGCAACCCAGACCGTCCTTCAAATAATCTGACAGGCCGTGGCATGGCAAAATTAAACATTGATTTGCCTCATTTTTATTGTCATATTATGCATATTATTATGAAAGTCAAACTGTGTGCAGGAGGCACGCCAGTGTATATATTTTTCACTGGCTCTCACATATTTCATTCTTCATCCTCGCAAAATTTTATGGTAATGTTGGGTTCTTATGGGTATTTACATATTTTTACAAGCCGACGTTTATGAGCATGAGTCAGTAAATTTTGTTGTGACTATATACTGTCTAGATTGAGGGAATGACTGAAATGACGTTTGGTTTATCCGTTTCAAACTTTATCATCATCATTTTATCTCCTTTTCCAGCAAATGTGTAGAGGAAAACGTTTGTGTAGCAGTTATCTTAATTTGTTGGCTTGGTTTTGCTTTTTTACTTGCAGTTATACTCGAGATTCCACATGTGTGAGCAGCCAGTAAATATCCTGAGGGTTATGAGCATGGAAGCAAAGAGCTATTTTGGTTTTATCCATTGCTAAAAAGAGTGGAGTGAATTAAGTTCTTGTGATAGTTACAAAAAAAGGGTTAAATGTTTCCGAAATCTGCATACAACCCTATATAATTATATTTAATATGTTCCAAGCTAAGCCTTGAGCCTTTTTAACGAAAAATCAAGATTGTTTCTCTCCTGTGCTCCTTATCTTACGTAATATCTCTCAGTGCAGAGCTGCTCTTGAAAACGAGTTCCAAGATCAATATTGAAGGAAGGGAACATAGAGCGGAAGTGGATATTTGAATGAGAGAAAGCAACGGAGCGCAGATATTGACGGTCGTTTCGTCGTATTTGTTTAACGAAAGGAAATTAAGTTCTGAAGCAAGAAAACTCGTATCTCATGAGAAACGGATGTGTTACAGAGTCATGAAAGTATAGATCTCTTTTAACGAAACAGGTAATTATCAACACAAGAAGAATGATTGTTTGCTAAGAAACTAACTATTTAGTTCTAGAACTGGGTCTTTTTACTGCATGCAGCTGGGAACGACAAAAACCCCTTCTGCTTTTTTTAGCTTGACTCTTACTTACACACAGCTTTTTTTCATATTTTGTCAGTCAGTTATTTTCTCGCAAAAATCTTCAGCTACGCCGCAGTTTCTTTACTATTTTAAGCTTTCCTTTGCCATTGCCTTGATTTAGTTTACTTGTTCGTCTAGCTTGTTAGTGCCTTGTGTAGTACTACTATTGCTCTTCCACACATTTTGGGCTTTGGCATATACATCAAAAGCACAAAGGCAACATATATACACGTACATGGACACGGAACAAAAGAACAATGAGGAGGCGAAGCGGAATACTAAAGTTTTGATGTTATCCGTTGGACCGTGAAAAATGTGACCTTCATCTTCCCCATTAAAAAATGTAAATATATTCTTCGCAACTTCTTAATTAGGACTATGATTTTGCCTCTCCACATCCATGTCCATTAGCAAAACTTCTGATTAGGAATCCAATCAGTATCAATTTCACATTTCGTCTCGTTTTGGAACATGGAAAACGGAATAATAGATATTTTCTTTGCTTGTGTGCATGGCATGAATCAAGTGTTGAATAATGTGTTTGTGCTTGGCATCCTAGAAGACATTAATGTTTTATTCAAACCTCCTAACATAATTTAAATTATTTTCATATGGAAGTGTGTGTGTGTGTGTGTGTATATACAGTTCTGATTATTCCACCCTATTCTATGCAACAACTAAAAATCATGTTATGTAGCCATTATGTCTGGATTACTAATTGGGAATTGCAACAACATCTGAATATTTATGTTATGAACACGAACGAGTCACCATACGACCATGAAATGAGCAAACCATTTTTTTAATATTCCGTCCCAATCCAGATTCTTACTCTTTCACTCACGGTTTTTTTTCTCCGCATGATAATAATGTTAATCAATATTTGCGCTGAGATATTATGATGTTATAAAGGTTAGAGAAAAAGTCAGGATCTTTATTTGCTGCCGTTTGTCGTCACCCATGAAATTGTGAAACTGGAATATGGGAGTCGTCAGCAGCAGGAGTGCTAGTAGTAGGAGTAGAAGTGTAGTGCCCAGAAAGGTCGCTTAATTTTGCAAAGAGTATGCCAATGGTGATAGAAAATAGCTTGGATACCAAGTTACTTATCGATTTTCCACTCTAACCTAATATCCTTCTTGCTTTTGCTATGCCACGCTAGTCAGTCCAAAAACCATTTTTACGCTACTTGATTCAACTTTTTTAACTAGTTCTGTAGATAGTTTGCACAAAACCGCTGCTGGCATAGCAGGTGCAGGTGGTGGTGGTGGTATGGGAAGGCAACGCTGTATAATATGTATCCTAGTAAATGTGTGCTCTGCTAACCCCAGCTCCCCAACATGGTAGTTTCAGTTTCATATAATGTAGAATCCTAAAGCTCGCATTAATACTAGGGTTTAAGGTATTTATGATTGAATATTTTGTATGCGTTTCCTCCACCTAAAGCTGGCTTCCAAATCCCTGGGCATTATTATTTCTCCTGTCCTGTCTAATGGCTCCTTCATTGCAGGTCGACTCTTTTCTTCTCCATCAAAACTACCTACTACCTCATAATATCATGCTGAGTGAGAGGGTCTCGAAAAAAAAACCTGAGCTCAGCTCAGGCACACGTAGAGAGAGAGAGAGACAGACTACACAAAGTCTCCATGTAATATGTACGCATCGCATCATAACACATGCATATTCATAAACACATGCGATGCGATGTTAGCTCTCGTTCATTCCATGCTTCCTTTCTTTTCTCCATCTCTTTCATGAATTCCTTTTTGTACTCTCTTGCCCTTGGTTCAGCTTATCTTTTTGTCTGCTTCGCGATAAAAGAAATACTTTGCTCGTCTTCTGGTACCTATCAGAGAGAGAGAGAGAGAGAGAGAGTTGTAAAAGCTCATATCATCTCAGCAGCAGCCCAAACCGTCACTGTTATTAAGTTAGGAAAATTATTGCTCTACCACCACCATCAACCATCCAGCTAGCCAGTGAGGCAGTCGTAATCTCATATGGTTTGGTTGGTTTGCTGATTTGCTGGAATGAAGAGTAATATGGGTGAAATTGAATGACAAAGTTGCCCAACACACACAAATGAAAGACTAATCTGACACGTTCGCAATTTCTGGCAAGTGTTATCAATATTACCTCATTTTTTCTAACCCCTGTGACCTACCTTCGCTTCTGCTCTCTCAGAAAAAAGTCGTCATCGGCAGCAGGGAGAGACTGATGGGCTGACTTTAATTTTTTTATTGGCAAACACGCACATATGGTTGTAAATAACCCTTGTCACTTTTTTTCTGTCGTCTTTCATCAAGTGGTCAGCTGATAGAAAAGCAGATGTAAATAAGTACATATTTTGCAGCATCTCATCGCAAAATGTGGAACATAAAAGCATGTGTTTATACAGGGTTGTGAATAAATCCTTTTTCTAATTAAACTTGGATGTCATTGTGCAACTTTTATTTTTAACATTGTACCTTATCTCAAAAGCTGAGCTCAGGACGTAACAAAATGAGCACAAACTCATCATCTCTTACGTGATTTTAAGTCTGTTGATTTAAAGCTTCTTAAATCACGTTGCGAAGATTAAGTGTTCAGTGAATGACAAGCTATCTATTCATTCGGCCTGTGGCAAAAGTTTGAGTTGAGTAACTATCTTTTCAGCAGAACTCATCAAATTCTCCAAAACTCCATGCAAAATAGGTATGTATCGTTATGAATTGCAAACGGTGACAAAATAAAAGTTATATATGGCTGATGGCTTTTATTTGATGAGACGAAAGGAAGTTGGAGTTCGTTAGGACTTTTCCTTCCTCATTCAAATCGCTGAGATACAAGATATACCATACCTTTATTACATCAATTCACATCAGCTCATTCAAAGCCTAAGGTAACACGAAAGGAACGAGAGGATTGACTTTATACTCGAGGATATCCAGGCTAATCATTTCCAATTTCATTAGAGTGTTGTGAAGTTGATATTTCGTTGAGTTGAAAGGGATCAAGATTTCCCAATGGTTGGTTGGTTGGGAATGTTGGGATTGGAAACCCCTTCAATGGATTATTTTCCACGTCTTATTTTCCTTTCATCGATGAGTCGAGTCAGAGCTGGGTTAACATGAGAAAGTATAGATATATAGAAAAGTTGGAAGGATGAGAATGTAGTGGAGAAAGCAAAGCTAAATCTGAATCCCGTCTCGTCTCTCTTCTCTTGTCTGATTAATACGCAAGGGAGCAGTCGTCTTGCTTTCCCCTTGAACAACCAACTGATTTTTGAGGGAAAGTACAGAATGATAGTTTACTGAAAGTGGAAATGGAAAAGTAAGATGATGAGTATGAGTATTGCTAGAAAATGGGAGTTGGTTGATGATGATGAAAATGTTGGTGGTGGTGGTGGAAAAATGAGTGCAAAACACGACCACTTCCACTCCATCATCCAATCGATGAGTTAATGGTCGTTGAGTGAAAAATTGATGGTTGATTGCGCATATTTTTATGCTTGATACGATTTTTGGAAGTTTTAAATTGCTTTTGATAGTTGCAAATCCAATTTGGACTGAATGCTTAAGGAGAGATAGGAATCACGTATAGGAGCGTACGTAATGATGTTACCTTTGTTGGATGTTATGGAAATTATGGAGGCTTGCACTTATTTCTCCTTACTAAGCATTTCTGCAGGAAGGATAGTAGAGTAGAGTACTAATAGCAACTTCTGTGATGTGATGGCGATGGCTGTAATGATCATGTTCTTGAAAAATAAGGCAGGGAGAGTTGAGACTTGCTATTATATTCATTGCAAAATTTACGTCGACCATTTCCTTCTCCAATGTAATGGATATGCTTCTACGCAACTGTTATTCAAAATTGTTTAAAACCTTTTCTCCAGATAGCACTCTACTAATTTCCTTAAACAAATTCGATTTCTTGTCAATTGAGTACAAAAATACGATAAAACTACATGGCGAAGTTAAAATACGACTTCGTTTTTTCTGTTGCTTTGATGCGTAAATATCACGTCGCCGTTTAATAATTCATATAGGATTTTTTGTTTTTGTAGGTTGGCACTGGTTTTCATTAGTCAGTACAACATTTTGGGTTGACTTGAGTAGTTAAAAACACGCTTTAAATTTGCTTTCAAACTTTGTATTTCCATTACAAATTCACAGTTGGCAAAAAGGCAGTGACAGGGGTTGGTTGTTTGGTGTTTAATCATAATATTACTTGCTGCTTCTTTCCTTATAAGAAAATAGTAACAAAGTTGTCATATTATAGTTACATTTTATAACTTTTGTGCTAATATTTTGTGATTTTTTAATTCCACTGATTAATTTAGATGCAGACTGAGTAAACTGAGTGGTTTATCGTTCGTTCCGGGAGCAATACTCATAGCATCCACGGAATAGCAGCACCTTTGTTCATCTATGGAATTACAGATTAGCTGAGATAATTTTTCGCTTTTATTGCGGACTGATTTGGAGCTGTTCTCAAACAAAAATCTACCAAGCTGGATAGGCTACCAGAATATCTCCGCGACACCGTGGATTGGTTTATGGGGTAAGTTTTGTTTTCATTACATTATTTCTTCATTCTTTCCCTTCAACCCTCTTACATCTTGCCACTTAGTTTCATAACAAAAAGTTGCAATTATTCCAACAACTGGTGCAAGTTTCAGACAGATAGCAAAACGCATACATAGATTACTTAATAGACACATATGCATGAGCGTTTTCCATCCCGTGCAATAACTCTCCGCTCTCTTCGTTTAGCGCCGTTTCTTTCCCTGTGTGTGAGTGTCATCTGTTTGGGGAAAATTTCTCGATTAAGGCAATGTTGTTACATATTCTACTTTTAGTAGTGGAAGAAAAGTTGATTGCCAAAGAAACCATCATGATCATGTGCTTGTGTACATATGCCTGAAAAACTATAGTCAAATCTCTACTCCAGTTGTAGAGTTGGACCACTAACGAATTCTATTGTTCAAAAAAGTCTATATAGAATATATATACATAAAATGTGAACGAAACTTTTTGACTTGACTCCCCATTCTCCGCTTTCTCACAACTATTTATTGAGATGAAATAGAAGATTATATGACCTTTGGCTTTTTTCGAATAAAAATGACAGCACTGTGTCGCCTCCTCATGATGCCCTTTCTGTACTTCTCCATTCTACCATACTTTGCTACAAAACTACTGTGTGTAATGTCTCTTTAACGTGTCTCATAACATTTTCTCTTAAATAACTTGTTTTTCAGGAAAGCCCGACGCAAAGAGAAAGACTCGGCTTCAGGAACAGCTGTTGGAGTTGGCTGCAGTATATCGGGCACAGGGAGTCCTGGAGCCAACGACGAAGGAAAACTATATTTAGAGTCTGCTCTTCTAGAAAGACATCTTAGGGAGACTGATTTGAAACGACTGGTTAAAATGCCAGTTGGACTAGAAGAAAATGAGTGGATGGCGTCTCAGAGTAAGCAATACTTTAATCATCAAAAATCAACTCATCTCTTCCATACTATGACAGAACCTTTTCTCTCATAATAATAATAGCCTTCCCGTCCTCATTTCCGTCCACTTAGTTTTGACGACGTATTGTTGTTCATTATTCTACGTTCCTTTAGTTTGCATAAGTTTCACCCACAACCGTCTCGTTAGCTATTATTAAGAATTTCATTGAGTTGGCACTGCTTGTAGGCGTTGTGGTGAGCGGAAGCTTGACATATTTTGAAAGGAAGGAATGAATACATATATTTGCCAGCGGAATTTGGTTGCTAATGACATATTTTGATGGCGTTGTTAGGTAATGAGGTGACCTTTGGTCGACATGAATTTGGAATCGTAGATAGTACGTAGTACATGATTTTACAAATCCTTGGTTTGATCCATCACCGTCATCATCCTCTTCATAGGATTAGTGAAGTTGAACTCAAACAAGTAATCTCATTATGTAAAAGGCACGTTAATGATGGTGGAAACATGTGTGCTGTAGTTATGTAGAGGAATCCATGGGGGTGGGAAGACATGGAATGGGTGGTTAGTGGGGCAAATAGTAATTCAATCAATACATAAGTACTTATATTCATTTGCGTCATCGCTATGTTCCAGAATTAGATGTCGAGGGTTGAGTATAATTCCACACTTGATCGTGCATATATATAGAATATACAGGGCTGTGGTTGAAATCATTAGTTGTTTCTAGAAAATTATTTTCTCTACTGTGAAACTTGGTGGTTTAAGGCTTCCTTTCTAGTTATTTGCTTAGCAGTCGAAAGATTTTTTTTTAGTTCATTATCAATTCAAAGTATTTTCATCTACGCAATGGTAAATCAGGATTATTCATGGGGAAAAGAGTTCCAACTTTCACTTTGAGAAGGTTGGACAAATTGTATTCTATGAAAACTCTATTTTTACTGTGATGCCAACAATATGGTTTGATAGCTAACGAAGGGTGGGTGATTCCAAGTATTCCTTTACAAAGAAATTCGTGAAACATGATGTCTGTATTTGTATTTTTAGCAATCGCTTTGTTCGAGCATGTGAATCTGATCTATGGAACGATATCAGAGTTCTGCACATCCACTACGTGCCCCGATATGACTGGTCCTGGTATGAGGTACGAAAGATATATTAAAATAGAGAGCTGTGATGTTTCGGGGCTTCTTTAATTTGAGAGAATTTGATAAATGGCTATGTAAACTTATATGCTCTCTCCTCGTCTTCCTAGAACATACCTATGGTTTGATGAGAAAGGAAAGAAAGTGAAAGTAGCCGCTCCACAGTATGTTGATTACGTGATGACTTTTATTCAAAAAACTATTAACGATGAAACCGTTTTCCCAACCAAGTCTGGTAATTTTATATCTTGTATCAATTTACAATATGAAATTGATTGTTTTTATTGTATGAATTTTGAGACAATCTGTTTTTATATTTTTTTTAGCAAACGTATTTCCCTCGTCATTCAAACCGATTGTGAAGAAGATATGTCGATTAATGTTCCATGTAATCGCCCACGTGTATCATAGTCACTTTAGGGAGGTGGTACTGCTGTCTCTCCATGCACACCTGAACTGTGTCTTTGCGCATTTTACGATCTTCAATGAAACCTTCCAATTAGTAGAAGACAAAGAGACGGAAATTTTACAGGTGAGTGATTTTGGAGAAACTTGAGCCAGCCCTTTGTTGCTACCGAAGAATTTCTGATATATGATACATGAAAAGAATATGGGTTTTTTCATACTTAATTTTAATAACCCTCTGAAACAGGATCTGTCATTGGCGATGAAACTAACCACAAACAGTGATCCAATGGATGATGATCCGATGAGTGATTCTAATAAGGAAAATATCATTACCAAGCAATCTTCTTCGCAAGTTCCATTTACAACTGAAAATGATCCTCATGTGACAACGTCGTCCGATTGTAAATCATCATCACCCTCGTCATCATCTTCAGAAAATACCCTCGCAATGAAGCAGACCGCCTTAGTCAGCAACACCAGTTCCGAATCATAAACTAATATAAATATAATACAAAATATATTATATATATATCTATATATGAATATAAAAAATACAACTACCTGTGTATCCAGTCTGTATTACAACCATCACTACCATTATTTTATTTGAGCATGTATCCTCGTGCTGAGTTGTCTCACTCTTTATAATATCCTATTATAATTTTTGTACATGATGTTTCAGTCAAGTCAGGATGATAAATATGCAAAACAACAACCACCATCACATTATTGCATAACAATTTTATTCGGTCTAACTGTAGAAAGTCCTTATCATGCGTAAGTATTTATCTCTTTTCAAGATAATTTTTTTAGATGAGTTTTAGACAATTTTTTTTTGTCCGGTTAGTTATTTCTGTAGTCTGAGAAACCCACACGTACATTTTTTGTATGCTTCATCCATAAATTAAATTAATGAGTGCTAGTTATATAAAATCTGTGAAAACATAGTCGTTACATGGAAATGGTAAATGAATTACTTGAAATATATATGTGTACCTGAGAGCTGACATCAAAAAACTTATAACGAATATAGTGTGCAAGTTTTATTTTTTTTGGACGCTCGAGCACGTTCTGTTTCAGTCATTTCTACGATTCTCTTCAAAAAAAAATATGTGTAGGATTAATCAATAAAACCTGTATTTTCGTTTCTCATTCTTGAGTGATATAATCACGCATATTGTCACTTTTGCATAAGACCAATATCCAAACACATTGATATTGTTTATAGGCTCCTTCCATGTTTCATACAATATGAATTGAAACAGAGTATTTCATCCTCTTGTACTTTTACATAGCAGCCAGTTTTTTGCACTACTTCACGCTCATTTTTGCCATTTCATGTTACATACTGTCGAAAATCGTTGATAGCTTACCAATGCAAGCTCAAATTGGGCAATTAATGTTTGACGCCATGATTTTGGTTACAATCGAAAATATCCACTATCAAATAGGTATTCTCATGACTAAATTCCATGTGAAAAATGTCTTGTCATCGTAGAACGCAAAAAAATCCTTTAGCTTTTGTAAACATTATTGAAGAAGGGTGTTCATTGTTGCAATGGTCCAATCTAAGTCATCAAACTACTTCTAAATGCGTTGAATATAATTCGGTAGGCTTATAAGAGTTACACGATTTTCATCAATTCACAATTGCATTTCTCTTCATGTCTTCGTGTCTTCTCGTGTTTTTTGCTAAGAAAATACCAAACAGGGTGCCTCAATTCAAGTTTGCTCTGCATGGTAGTTCAAAGACGCTCATTAANTGTTTTTTGCTAAGAAAATACCAAACAGGGTGCCTCAATTCAAGTTTGCTCTGCATGGTAGTGCAAGACGCTCATTAATGTGTAATGCTACGTCAAAGGCGTAATGCAATACTCTTTCACGATCACAATCTACTTCTTGGTATAAAAACTTTGGTTTATGAAACTGCGTCATATGAAGTTTGATATGATAATGAAATTAATCTACATACTTTTTAAGTTATTTACTTTCGTAGACTTAAAATTAAAAGCAATAATAATGATTGACATATGGAAATGCTAAAACAGCAGAATTGAAGGAAACACACATTTATTCATTAAAATTTACATAATGAGATACATTATACATTGAATAGAATGAGATTCAAATTACATTAAAAATTATCATAACATGATTTTATCTGTGTATGCCACAAAAGTAGTTGCTCAATTCCTATTTTCTTTCCTTTTCCGATACACTACAACTACTTCCTAATCTTGGCAAAACAGGAAACAATTCATAATGCATACATAATATAGACAAGCGAGTATATGTAAAGATCATATAATAATGACCTATATTAAGTATTTTATTTCATGTTTATAGATATAATATAATATTCTTGCAGGTCTAATTTTTCATAAAATCTAAATGCGACCGTCATCAAATTTCATTCTTTGGTTGGTATATTGGTTTGGTATATGTCGTTAACTAAACTCTACTAAATCACAGAAAATCATTTGAAAAAGTAAAATAGATGTATGAAACCTTTCATAAATTCAAGGTATAAAGTAGGGTAACTAGAATAACTAAGCTGATAGTTTCTCTTTTGCTCCCCCAAGAATTTAAGGGAAAACACTAATGTAAAAGCTATCTAGATTGGGATTACTACTTATTGGGTAGCATTTTAATTGAATCAGTATATAAGCTAACCATCAACGTGATGGTACATATCGTTAAATACAGTCAACAATCGTAATTCTCGCATTTCACATTCCCCATTGTTTTTGAGAATGGACCATTTAGTACCTACAAAACTTGACTAGCTACGCATATACTAGTTACTATGAAATCTGGAAAGCAAAAAATAGTATGAAGCTCTACGTCGACTACTACCAACTATGAAGTAAGAACCAATTGATACACACATATTAATTCACTATCGCTACCAATTTCGAACATTTTTGGTGGACCACAGCTAGACTTTGTCATTGTAATAGAAACTAGTACAATTAAAAGCACCTAGCTTTTTGGATTCCATCTACTCTTTACTGTACGCAAACACTTTCGGAGGTTACTGCATGACTACACTCTAAAATTTACTCTACATATTAATTAAGTTGCTTCCCTACACGGAATTTATATATATATATATCTATAACATAATTTATTTAACTTCATGTTCATAAACATTAAAATATCAATCGCTCTCAACCTTTAAATTAGGATTTACAGTATGAATTGACAGTTTAGTAACAGGACTTAGCACAGTTTTATATGTTTACGCAAATTATATTATAAATCCTGGTCTTAATTCGCCAAAATCCCACGCGCTATTATGATTAAATAATTCATTAAAAGTACAATATTATCATGATATATCATGATGATTATTTTAAACAAGCATTAGCCTTTTAGTTACACATCATTTTCTGAATAATTCATTTGGGAAAAGGGTCCTATATTAGGAAACATTATAATTAGTTTTACACATTTAATATATACGCACATAAATGACGAAAACGAGTATTAGAGTGTTGCATGTTAGTACTATCAACGACTAATCACTGGCGTTTAGAGAGGTTTACAACATGCAAAATATCTTGATTCGTAAGTAAGAAGATACAAGTGTATGTAATTATGTCTTTGGGACCATTTAAGTAAGTTAATTTACAACAAGCATATATATTAATATTATGGTCTCGAATTGGTCACCAAATTAGAAATTTTGAAAAGCGCGCCCATCGCGTCTATTTTAAGTATTCAGATAGATCTCTTGCATATATTTAATCGTTAAGAAATACGGCATTATTAAGTAAGTAATACGATATGTACAATAAAAATTTAACTTCAGTTTTAGCATTCATAAAAAACATTGTTTAACATAGTGTTCAATCTTGCGGATTCTGATGTCGCTTTTAAAAACATGCTAATAATTTGGAAATATTTTTTAAAATACTTCAGCTGTGTCATAAAGGTCCTGTTGAGTGTCAACATTTCCATCGTCAGTAAGTAAACATTTAAATAAGTTTGGTCAGTAAACTCGAAAGTTATTGAAGTGTACATTAAAATCCACGACAGTTTTGTTTTGTTTTTAGGACTGTTGTGTAATTATAATATATCAATAGTAATCTCATGACATGATAAAACCCAACTAACTAAGCTCAAGGATTGTACAACGCTTGGAATGATATAATGATATGAATGAGCTTAAAAAACTTTAAAATATAATGTTTCTTTCGCAGCCTGTCTACATTTTTAAAACTAGCCACAACCAAGAGATTGCCATAATTAATGCCAGTTCTGCTGCTGTTTTACAATACTTCTAAAGTAGTTGATTGATGGGTTGATGATGATGGTTGGTGGCACGCATAAAATAATTAGTACTAGTGCATCGACAGTGACAACTTTTAGTTTCAGTGCTTTTAACTGTGTCGATGAAAAAACAAATATTTCAAGATAGTTTCAATTACATTTTCACAGTACTTATCACGATTCATCTGGAATCTACGGTACGACATGACATTCGATCAATTCGTAAACTAGATAATTGACTATTATGATGATTAAAAAATTAGCTTTTGCAGGTACATAAAATTATTACTGCAAGGTGATATTCAAGTCCTATTTGATATGATTATCCATTTATACTAAAGATTTGGTAACTATCATATAATCAACAGAGATTTTATTTATT
>JAANSM010000326.1:0-31601 GCA_036850725.1 Orchesella villosa | reverse complement strand
ATTTACATTAGTAAGCATATTCATATAATTCAAACGGTTCTGGGAATGTAAATGGATGTTTTAAATACTAGCAGCTTCTCTAAAAATGTACGGTTCAAGCAAAGTTGGGAGATTTGGTTTAGGATTTCTCGACACAAAATTAGTGTTGGGGGTGAAAGTTCCTATTGCATTTGATTCTTGTTTTATCTTATTTTCGTAACCATTGAAGTATAATTGCATATGTATGCTTGTTTGAATTTACACTGAAGTTTAAGGAATTTTCACTTCCGGGGGAAGTTTTATTCCTTTAATCCCAACCTAGCAGTTCCTTACTCGCGACCTTCTGCACGATCCCCCCAGAACCCTAAATTTGGGGCTGTGGGAAGGCCGAATTGAAGTCATACTCAATTTTTTCCGTTTTGTTATGTTAATGTTTTTCCCTAATTGAGTATGCAAATGCTGGTATAATTTTATCAAAACGTGTTCGGGGTATTGACAGATAAGTAATAGTTTTTTTGGTTTGTTTGTTAATTTGTGTAGTTGTTGTTTTGTGGAAAGAACAATAAATACCTCGACCACCTTTTGGTGGTTAGCCCTATGAGATATATGGTTTCCCACACAAAACAAGAACTAGGCAGATTAAAAGACTCACTTGAACTAAAGTCGCTCAATCCTATCTGACACGTGGCGAGAGAATTAGCACAATGTGACTATTATGCATTAATGATGGAGCCACATAAAAAATTCCCTTATTAAAAATGCCAGAATTCAATGTCGTTAATTTATTTCTCATCATATTAAAAATATTTCCTAGAACTGCAGCAATTCATAATTCATTTTTATTGCATCTTTCTAACTGCAGCAGTGCAGGCTACTGGAGCCAGTCTTGCATTTATGTGTAAGAAGCTATGGATTCAATTCCCACTGCTGTTTCCAATGATTAGCATCATAGGGCTAATAAAGGTTCATAATATATATTGTGGATCAGTGATTACATTCGAGGTATGAGGGAAATTTTTTTTGCTAAAAATCCGACGTTTTTGATTTTTTCCGTTACCAAGAGCTGAAAATAATTAATTTCTCCGGGGTTACTTCGTTTCGAATTTTTACATGCATTTAAATGACCTCATAGTTTAATTGGACTCTCCGGACCTTAAAAATGTTTCCCACTTATCTTCAGCAAATCGGTTTTAACCAATTAAAAACGCCCCTCGTATGCATAAAAATACCATCTCCGTCTGCTCTACTTACAAATTAAGCCAAGTGCAAAGTGGCCAATAAATAAATTAATTTTTGGAGGCAATCTGTGAGAAAAATTAAACCCCATAAAAGCGCAAAATAGCCTTAGGTGGCATAATGTAGTGACAAACCGCGACTGGGGGGGCGAAGCCCCCCAGCTATAATGTTTTGGAAATTTTCCAGAGGAAGGTTTTGGTCTCGGCTACAGGAAGGTTTTTAATTCTTAAAAGATTCTGCAGCCATGATACATGCTCCTATTATATGTTATTCACTCGTGATATGACTCACCTTGTGTCCAGCGTTCGGATACCTTTCGAACGTTGAGGTACTTACGCTTCGCTTAACACTCGGGATCCCTAATAAGACGAAAAAACGAATGTAACAGTTTTCCATTTGTTTCCTGATACGCAGAGTGGATCAAAATCCCGGATAGCGGTAATCGGATTACGAGATTGGGATTATGGCTTGTAATCTTAATCCATACTCGCAATCCAGGCTTCGGGTTTCTTTCTGATAATCCACAATCTGGTTAGCTGCGGTATCATAACCCTTACTCAATCGAAAAGGTATCGTCATAATCCACAATCCCGGATTGTTGAATTAAATTACGCCAACCATCACCCTTTGCAACCATTTGTAAGTTGTTACAAATAGAAAAGTAGATGTTGATGACAAAGTGAAATGTATTTTCTTTTGAAAAGAAGTTGTCCAAAAAATCATAATTGATGTATTAAAATTCTAACGGCAATACTCATATCGTCATCTCGTGTAACAATAGCTGAAATCATGTCAATAGTAGTCAACACCGTAGATTAGTAGATACTTGGTGTTGTGCAATGGTGTTTTCTTAATATTTGTGTACTTTTTTTCTTGTTAGGCTGTACGTTAGGAGTTTGGACGGTACAGTATAAATTATACTGTATAATGCAGACACCCAAACTTAGGATTCATACATTTTAAAAGTAAATCTTCAACGTCGAATAATGATGATGTTAAGATATTCTTGGAAGTACACATTTGACATTTCTAACTGTGGCATAGATTGAAATAATGATTTCAAAAACAATCAAGGACATTCACCATTGTTCTACTATATATTAACCTGGTTTTCAATTTTTCATACTTGAGGAATCCGCATGCACTCATTTTTGTAGGAAGGGTATTTCTACAAGTTTGAATTGAAATGATTCCAAACTCATACCAATAACCAAATTATCAATCAAAATCAATTTGTTTCAAAAACTTCTTCCAAACCCATATCATAATTGATAAGGCTCTGGTTGGATATTGCACAAAGCAAAGTGCTTACATTCTCCTTATCGGCGTGCTCTCTTCCTCTATGTTCACTTTTTTACTTTCAGCTGTAGTTATAGCTGTAGCTGTAGTAATACATAGGCACGATACAGGGAGCATACTATGCAATAGCTGAGTATTGGACATTGAATGAATGTGCATCACAAATCACAAATATCACAATCACATGCACGCTCATAACCAAAGCACACTCCTTCTTCTCAAGCCAATCTATTATGGATTTACTCGATGATTACTTTACTTTACTAATTCGTTAAACATTCACCGAATACTTCTAACCTACTTCCCTTTCCCTGTCATTGATTGTCAATCCAACCACCTTAAGTCAAGTCAGCCGAAACTTGTAGACTGTCAAGTGTTAAGGGACATGTGAAAGGCTAAATTCAAAATTCGTGATAGTCAAAATGGATTTGAATGGGACGAGTAAAGAAGTATTAGTGAGCCAGCGTTATGTTTCTCCACCAGTTACTCCAGAAATAGTGCCAACGTCGCCACCACCACATGTTGCAGAAGAGACTTACTGGGACAGTCTTCCTCCAGAAGTGCGAATATTCAATTTAAAATTCGATTTTATGGAAAAATAATTTTATATTATGGCGTATCAATATTAATTGGCAAATAAAGATAAATAATAATTGATAATGAATAATGGCATTTTATTTTCCCTTTTTCTTTCTTTTGGTTTTGGTTGAATTGACAGATTCAGGAGATGATTATGGAGAAATTGTGCACGTGGAAGAAACAGGAACTGCTTCCTTGTAGGCTAATTAATTCCAACTGGAAAGGAGTTGCGGATAGAATCCTTGAGCGCAACTTCATTTCTAAGTTGACTGAGTGGGATCCAACGGAACGTGAGCCGGAGACTACATGGGAAGATGGAGAGCCCGTGGATGACGAAGATAACGAAGATCCCAACACTGTAATACTTAAGCAAATAATTTTATTTAATAAAACTCTCAACTATTTATTACAGTTGTCATATTTTCAACAGGGAGCTATCTGGTTAGACGCAATGTACGCCGGCGTCCCACGACTTCGTGCTATTTGGTCTGAGACTGATTCTACAATAGATCTCATTCCCAATTTTAATCATCCCTTTCCAAACACTCACAACGATAAACTTGGCACCTCACTTCCTACAAATTGTCTAAGAATCAAGTTCCACAACAAAGTTTGGCCAGACAAACAACGATTTGGGATGTCAAAGAGGGCACAAATGTTTACGGATTTTGTAGTGAAGTATGAACATTCTTTCTCTTTCTTGAAGGTCTTGCTTCTTACAGACATTCACATAAGCCCATCCAATTTAGCAACTGTTCTTGGGAAACTGAGCAACCTCAAAGCACTTAAGTTGGAGGACATAGTACTCGACGTAGAGCCTGGAGATGTGAAAAATGAGGAAGAAAACGGCTTCTTCCCTCCCCTCCCTAATCTTACCCATTTACGGATCGTCTCCACCGACAACAAAGCTGGTCAATTCCTTCTCAAAGCTTATCATGAGCAGCTTATCTGCCTAGAAACTAGTTCTTCCGTGCCTTTCTTTTCCAAACCATATGGAAATCTGAATAGACTGAAGCTCATCACGGATTTTAAACCGGATGGGCAATTTCCTCAGGGAGAAGAAAATCCCTTTCCAGCTCTCAAATTCCTTTCTATTAGTACTCACTGCGGTCATGTTTATGAGTGGGATGAGATTAGCCAGTCCATTGATGGATTTCCAAGGACTCTTATCAATCTCCATTTGGAAATCCATCAGAGACTGAAGACCAAAGATGAAGTTATTCAACAGTTGACAAGTAGCGGGGTCACCCTTCCTAACATAAAAACTCTTGGGATTTTCCTTCCAACCAGTTCCCAACATGCGGATTGTTTTCATCGCCTGATACTTCCAAAGTTTCCGAATTTGCAACGCATCAACCTCATTGATGACCGCTACTGGTACTATGAGCATCAGCTCATGCCGGGGTCAAGTGAAGTTGTAAATGTGGGGTTCGAAACAACATACGAAGCAGCGAAACTAGACAGAATGAATGTTGAAAATATGGTACAGGGGTTGCAGTTTTACACTACCGTGTGCCCTAAACTTAAATCCGTTGAGGTTATTAAATTTGAAATTTAATGTAGGTATAAATGCTGTGCGTTTGGAATAAAGTTAAGTTGATATCTATCAACTTATGAACTTATCATCCTATCATTGATCATGTTTGTCCTTGTCCATTGATTGATTTAGCTAGCATTTCAAAGATTACCTTCTCTTGCCACATTCAACATTTAGCTTATGACTCACATGGTGTCCAGCGACTGAGATCATACCAAGTTATTAAGCGCTTCACAACGCTTCATGCACTTAAATCCTATTGACTATCACTATCACACAAATAAATATACATATATTTCAAAGTTTCGTTTTGGTAAATCATACATCCTATTGCTAACCATACTATTATTATCAAAACTTTTATAATAAAAAGCTTACTCTATCTCAGCTTCACTATTTTCGGTTGTTGAAACAGTCGTAGTTCTTTGCTTAACTCGTTTCCAGCTAAAGCTAACAAAGTTATCAGTATTGATGTCCATTCCTTATAAAAACTCTAAATAATTTCTTTCTTGTGTGAATTGTATAGCTTGAATAAATCTTTCATTTTAGAGCTTATTTTTCTGCATGGAAATTTTCTGAGTTTTGAGGTGGTTTCGGTCTTTTGAACCATCAAAGTGTCAATATTGCACCACGTTTGCATTATTAGGTTTTATTGTGAATATGACATGATCCTTAAAAACTAAATAGCTTACTCCCTTCTTTATAATAACAAACTGTTCAGTAGGACCACCAAGAAACATGCGATGTGTTTCAAATCTGACGAGTAAGTGTGCGATTTTCAATTTTGTTACGCTGTTTATAGCTTAATTGGATGAAAATCTCACTAAAAATGCAAAAAGCGACATTTTAGACAATTACGCTTAATTTAATTCGACGTTTTGGACGCCGGTGGTCGTATGGAAGCCGGCAATTAGTGATCGACATTAATGACCCCTACGATTATAATTGATAAGACTGTGGTTGGATATTGCATTATAGGAAAGTCAAAAGTGCATTGTTCTTACTTACATGTACCCATTTTCGGCGTGTTCTCTTCCTCGGTTCACTTTTTCTGCTTTCAGCTGTGGTTATATCCTATACATAAGCACGATACATGTGGAACATGCAATGCAATGGTTGATGTTGATGGTTTGGAAGGACAAGGAAGGCTCATAACCAAAACACACTCCTTCTCAAGCCAACCTAATTTCGATTCACTCAGTGATTAAACAGCTTTAATTCGTTAAATAACCCTAAACCGAACACTGGTAATGTAATTCTCTTCCTCCGTCATTGATTGTCAATCCAACCAAAGTCAGGTCAGCGACCACTATAGACTGTCAAGGGTGACATGTCACATGTGAGACGCTAAATTGAAAATTAGTGACAGTCAAAATGGATTTGAATGGGATGAGTAAAGAAGCAGAAGAAGAAGTGAGCCAGCGTTATGTTTCTCCTCCAGTTACTCCAGAAATAGCGCCAACGTCGCCACCACCACATTTGTCAGGAGAGACTTGTTGGGACCATCTTCCTCCAGAGGTATGATTGTATTTGGTTTGTGCATGTATAACTTGGAACTTTGGAGCAATAAAATGTAAAAACACCTTCGTTTATCCTACTCATGACTCATTTATAATCTAAAATTTGACAGGTTCAAGAGATGATCGTGGAAAGACTGGGGAACAAACCGATGCTGCTTGATTATAGGCTTGTTAATTCCAGTTGGAAAGCAACCGTTGACACGATCCTTGAGCGCCAGTTTCTTTCCGCGTGGACCCAGTGGGGCCCAAATGAACCTGACCAAGATAAGATAACTATGCGTCATTATATTTATGATTATAACGAACTTGAAGACGAAGATGATGGTGGAAATCCTACCACTGTAAGTTTTACAGTTTTAAGTTACTTCATTAAATATTATATGATCACTTAGGTATCATTACTAAGAACTTTATTTTGACTGTCAACATTTTATGTTAATTATTATGACTTCAACAGGGAGTCATTTTAGCACGTGCAATCATAGCCGGTGTCCCCCGTCTCCGCCCCATTTGGTCTCACTTTGCTGAGCATGATCGAAGTGAAAATCTCATTCCAGATTTTGACCATCACCTTCCAGCTGTTCACAACCCGAAGCTTGGCTCACCCATTCCTACAAACTGTCTAAGAATCAGGTTTCACGACAACATTTGGCCCGAGAGGAACAGATTTGAGAGGTCGAGACGAGCAGAAATTCTTGCGGATTTTGTGGTGCGGTATGACCACTGCTTCTCCTACTTGAGGGCCTTGCTACTCACCGATATCGAAATGAGTCCATCCAGTTTGGCAACTATTCTTGGGAAGCTGACCAATCTCAAGGCGCTGACGTTGGAGGACACGGTGCTCCACGTAGAACCTGGAAATCGGGAAGAAAACGTCGTGCTGCATACTCATTCCAATCTTTCACATTTACGGATCATCTCAACTAATAGCAGCGCTAGTCAACTCCTTCTCAAAGCTTATCATGAGCAGCTTATCAGCCTCGAAACCAATTGTTGGGTGGCTCTGTTTTCCAAACCGTATGGAAATCTGAAAAGATTGAAACTCATCACGGATTTGAAACCGGATTCACAATTTCCTCAAGGGGCAGAAAATCCATTTCCTACTCTCAAATACCTCTCTGTCATTATTCATGACGGATATATTTTTGAGTGGGATGAGCTTATCCGGACCATTGATGCCTTACCAAGGACCCTAATCAAACTCTATTTGGACATTGAGCCGAGATGGAAGACTGAAGAAGTGAATATTCGACAAATAGCAAGTAGTGGGGCGACCTTTCCATACCTGAAAAAGCTTGGGATTTTCCTTCCAGCTATTTCTCAGCATGCAGAATATTTACGACGCCTGATTCTTCCAAAGTTTCCGAATTTACAAGAAATATACTTTATTAATGACTCCTGGCGCTTTAGGAACGCTACCCAAAGAAAAAATGAAAATGAAACTGAAGTAAATGATCATAGAGAACTCATTAGAAGACTGAATGCAGAAAAAATAGTAGCAAAGAATGTAGAACAGATGGTACTAGGGTTGCCGTTTTACGCGAAGGTGTGCTCTAAACTTGAATATACTGATATTATTTAATTTTATATATATATATTATTTCGATGTTAAATGATGATGTACGGTTGAAATAAAGTTGGGTTGATGTCAAGTCAAACAACTTCTCATAAAAATACATAGTGCGAAACTTACTCGTGCTTTTGATACGGTATACACAAAGTCTCTCATTTCATAATGGCATAATTGGTTTGTATGCAATTTTTTGCTCTTGGTCGGTGGTTGTTGTGCTGGAAAATATATTTCTTTCCACACTGTGTCCATGTCCAGTACACACAACAAGTATTACTTCATCTTCCAGCTGATGATCTCTGCAATCTGCACCCACGAAAGCAAGTGCGTACACAACATTTACTCTTACTCTCATTCTCAACCCAACTCTGCATTCCATATTCCATTGTCCATGCTTTGCCCTTGCCAGTTGCTGCTTGTCGGCGTCCGGATAACTTTAGTAAATGTTCAGCATAATCAATATTAGAAGTTCAATTAATTTTTTAACACAGAGAATTTTCAATAAACCATCAAAGTGACACCGGCTAGCTATATGTGAGAAAATGTAGGAAAGTTGCAAAAGCAACCACAACACAACCAAATTATAGTATAGTCCTTCCCAGGTCAGACACCAACTACCAAGAGCAAGTGAACGATTCTTCTAACTGCCAACGGAAACTAAGGTATTACATACTAACTAACGATAAGAGAAATCTAAAATCAGCCCCTCTATAAAATA
Organism: Orchesella villosa; assembly: GCA_036850725.1. Lineage (NCBI taxonomy): Eukaryota > Metazoa > Arthropoda > Collembola > Entomobryomorpha > Orchesellidae > Orchesella > Orchesella villosa. The sequence goes on along the minus strand of JAANSM010000326.1, from coordinate 23,163 downwards.
AATAAATCTACCTATTCCAGTTAGTTTACTTAAAAACTTCAATCTACATTTCTAGGTCGGAATCCAGCCACCAGCAAACCCGACGCAGGTTTTTTTTCGTTCGTCCTTTTCGTTGTATTAAGGCTTGAGCTTATTATCTTGGTGAAAAACCAAGTTCCCCGGTGAATTTTCGAACGCCGATCCGTGCGTTTATAGAGAATTTTCTCCTCTATCTATAGCTGGTAAAATATAGTTCTCTATAAACGTACGGATCGGTGTTCGAAAATTCACAGGGGAACTTGGTTTTTCAATACGATAATAAGCTCAAGCCTTAAAGGTTTGGTTAGGTCTAGCTAAAACTAAACAAACCTATATGATATAGGCATCATAATTCGCCCAGAAATGTGATAAAAAAATTTCATGTTTGCCCGAAAAAAAACTTTAAAAAGGACTTCGAAAAAAAGCCTGCGTCAGGTTGATTGATTGATTGATTGAACTTTATTAACGTGTTAAATTGTATCAGCTTTTAAGCAAGCTGGTCTCCCTACAATAACACAAAGACAGTTACATAAACTGCCAGTGATCATTGCAAAATATTGTATACATTCATAAGAAAACCGGGTCATAATCATTTATCCAAAACATCCATTAGTCAAAATCAAAAAAACAAGGTTTGCTGCAATCCGACCCATTTCTAAAGTAGTAATCCTTTTATATAGTAATTTTTTAGTTACAATGCAAATATAACACATGACACTGCTATTAAACCAAGTTTTCATATTTCAGGACAGCAGATGGGCTCATATTCCCAAGAAGAATACTTCTACAAGCTTGACAACATAATTCTGAGCTCATGTCAAGTGCTCCGAAAGCTCTTCCAAACCCGTTGGAAGAAGGAAACTGGGAAAACATGGCAGGAAACTGAAGAGCAAGGTCAACAGTTCATTGACGGCTTAGGTAATACCATCTACAAGAAAGCTCAGAAGCCTCAAAAAGACAAAATCTTAAAAGGATGTCTTCAGGATTGGGACTTGACCTTGTTATCAATGATTCTCCAAAACTTTGGGAACCCCGAGGATTATACCCTTGAAAACGAAGCAGTTAGATCCCTCACAAGACTAAGAAATGACTTGGCTCACCACTCAACTAAAAAATTACAAAAGGAAGAGTACCACGAAAAACTCAAATTATTCAGGGCAAGTTTAAAGACCCTGCAAGTCAGTGATGAAGTCATAGACAAAATTGTAGAAAAGGCTGGACTTACCTCCTCAATTGCTGCTTTGGACGCCACCAAGAAACTTTTTAAAAAGGCTTCGAAACTTGTGGAAAGTGAACAATTTGAAAAGGCAATCATCTACTTTGACGAGGCGACAACCCTCCCCAGTCTCCTCCCAGTTTATTTAAGTGTTGCCTTCGAAAAACGCTCAGACTGCTATTTAAAACTAGCCCATCAAAAGAAACAGAATCAAAATTTAGGTGATGCTGACAAATGTTGCGAGCAAGCGTTACTTGACGCCAAAGAAGCTCTAGAATTAAACGAGAGCTCTTGGAAAGCCCACCACCTCCTCGCACAATGCCACCGTTGGCAAAACAACGTTGACAAAGCTGTTAAGCACTACCAAACAGCTCTAGCTATTTCCCCTGTCCAATCACAATCTCTGGTAAAAAATGAACTGGATTCTTGCAAGGCTTTAGCAGGGTGGCGAAATCGGGACGAAACAACTGACCCTCGTAACCTCCCCTTAACCTTGACTGAAGCTTTAGGTTTTCTGGAAGAAGAAACCGGAAATAGGCTGACAGAAGAGCAGTTCATTAATATTAAAAGAGATGTTGAAGGGAAGGCAATCAAGGGACAAGAGTTTGTGTTCCAAGGTCACCAATATGCTAACGGCTGGTCAGTTCCCCGAAGTGACGAAGAAGCAGTTCGCTTTTTTACCAAAGCTGCGAAGGTGAAGAACGCTGAAGGAATTTACTATTTGGGTCTATCCTATCGTCACGGAAGAGGGGTTAAGCAAGACCTGAAGAAAGCTTATAAACTTTACCTTGAGGCTGCTGAAATGCATGCAGACTTCCCCCTTCCGAGTTTACTTAACTCCTCCAGAAAGAACGTTGGCGTTGTTTCAGCCCAGCATAATGTGGGCCTCTTTTATGAATATGGGATCGTTGTGGAGCAAGACTACTGTGAAGCAATCAGGTGGTACAAGAAAGCCACTGAAAATGGGAATGGAACATCTGCCTATAACCTTGGATTAATGTACGCGTTTGGCAAGGGAGTTCCAAAGAGTCTTAAAACTGCGGAGTTGTATTGGAACCAAGGGCTCATCTTTGAGGAGCCAAAAGCCGCAGAAAAACTTGTGGACTATTACCTCCAACAATTGGAACCGGAAAGGGCTCGAGCGGCGTTCGAAACGGGGAGAAAATTGGAAAGTGTGGAATTAAATGGAATAAGTGAGGAAGAATTCAATAATTCACTTCAGCCAATTATAGCCTACCGCCAAAAATTTGAAAAAGATGTGACGGATTTTGAAACAAAAAACAATTTGGATATCAAAGGAATCACCTTTTTAGAAAGGGTTCAACGCTGTAATTTCGCCAAAGATGAAAATATCGCAAAGTTATTTCAAGATATGAAAACCTCCAATCAAAATTGGGGCGGTCAAATCAAACAGATGAAATTTTCCGATTTTATGGAAGTAGAACGACTCGCCCGTCAAGGCTCAAAAACGGCTGCACGTGTTATGAAAACATCGCGCGCCAACTTTGAACTCTTCCGTTTTCTCGACCAGTTGCAGATGGAAGAATTGCGGGATGAAACAACAAAACCCGTTCTCAATTTGTTGTATGATTATCTTACGTTGCAATTTGGAACAGGAGTTCCCATGTGTTTACCATCATCAGATTCGATGACCAAGTTGAAAACCGTTACTGCCAAGTTATTACGAGAGAAATGTGATTTGAAAAAGAGTGAGGATGACATGAAAATCCGTTTTTGTCACGCGTACTTGAACAGAGCGTCTGCTAAAGAGTCTGGTGACATGTCAATCATGAAGATACTGGAAGAGGGTATCAAAAAGTATCCAGAAAACTTAAATTATTACCTTCTACTCACCCATCTCTATGGTCTCATTGGAGATCACAAGTCTGGATTGTATTATGCTGCGGAAGGGCTCCAAAAAGTAGGTGACAAAGACATTAATATGCTACTCCTCTTCGCCAAAGCTAGTCATCTCCACATGCTTCCTGATAACCCAGATTGGAAGGAGAGTATCAAAACTTACAAGTTGTTTTTGAGCAAAGCCCCTCCCGACCATAGGAACCTGCCAGATGCCTACTATTCTATAGCAATTCTTCAGAGATTTGATGAAGAAGGTGGTCGTGATTCCGCCCTTGCTAAAATGGAGCATTATTACAACTTGGGAATGGAGTCAGAAGGGCAAATGTTACCTTGTTATTTGCCTTATGAATGTGGCAATAAAATGGGAGTGGAATTGCTTATTCGAATTGCTAAAGCTGCAAAGGATCCAAGATCATCATCATCATCATCCAGTTTACCTTTGAAAACGAAAGAATTTGAAGAAAGGAATCCTATTTCACAAGTTGAACTCAAGTCAACCAACATCCTTGAGAAAAAACAATATTTAACCAGCCCAGTACGAAAGCGATTGATTCTCGAGCATCGGAACTACTTGAACCTCTTTGCCAAACAGAAGAAGCAGAACATGGTCTATTTTACAAGATCAATCCCTCCAAAATTGAGTCAAACTACGCCAAAAAGAATGTCGATGGTGAAGCGAATAACGTTAAAAGAGATGAATCCAACCCAGGACACGATATATCAAGATAGAATGATTGATTTCACGATAGTTGAAGACCCCTGTTTTGATTTTAATCCCAATGCAGCTCACCTCGTGGTAGAGGATGAAAATGGGGACTTGTCACGTCTCTACATTTTTAAGATTGATAAAAATGAGGAGGACTGGGAGGAAAAGCTGGCGTTTGGGACGGTTATCACTATTTTAAATCCTTACATGAGGATTGGGGGAGTGGATGGGGCAAATGGGATTAGAAATGATGAGCCAGCGTGTGTCATTTATTTAGGAAAAATTGAAAACATGTGTCGATTTTGTGGAGGGGAGAATGCTTCTCGTGTTTGTGGAAGTTGTAAGAGGGCAAAGTATTGTGGGCGAGAATGTCAGAAATTGGATTGGAAATTGATGAAGCATCAACTCATCTGCAGAATATGATGTTTTTGAAGGATTTGATATTTTATTTGATAATCGAGATAATTAGTCATTAAACAAACGAGGTGGGAGCCTCTAGGAGCCTATAAAACTTTCGAGAACCAATCGTCGTTACCCTTACGGATATGATATAGTTTTGTGATACTAGAATTCTACACGCACAGTCATTACATTTTATGAGAACCTTACAAACATCCTTATGATTGGGAAGCATTACATTACTTACGAAGACTTACTTCTCCACTAGCATCAGCAGCAGCGTTTAGCTTTCAGTTCAGCTTACTCCCTCAACATGAATATTGAAGCAAGTAATACATGCAATGCAACATGCAACACTCATGATGGCTATGACTCATATCTCACAGCAAGAGCAGACAACTCTTTACACACTTCTGACTTCACTCTCTACCAGTCTGTGGTCGTGTTCAGCCACGTCTCTGCTCTTCTTGTTTACTTCATACTTTTTGAGCTTCCTCATTCTCACTTCCAATTCGAACTTTCAACTTCCGTTTTCAAAAGTTATCCGTATTTTTCATATTTAACTTATGCTCCTTTAGCCACTAACCATTCGTAATTTGTACTCGTCAACTGTCACCTTAACTTACAACTTACAACTTACACCATCAACTATCTTCCGTAATATTCCTTCATTATAGAAGGAGAGAAGATAATTTATTTTCGAATGTAATCAAATACTTAGAAAACTATGAATGAATCTAAGAAAGTGGCGTGTGGAGAACCAACACCAAGCACGTCCTCATCGACCTCTGGATCAGGCGCCGCCGGTTGCCGTTGGACGAGTCTTCCACCTGAGGTAATTAGCGAAAAACTAGAAATAATAGCATGATTTTGATTTATATTAATTGATTAAATATTGATTTTTTTTTCATTGAACAGTTGCAAGAACTGATTCTGGACTATGTGGAGCAGAAACAAAAACTTCTTAACCTTCGACTAGTGAACTCCAATTGGAAACGGGTTGCTGACACGATCTTAGAGCGGAGGACTCTTTCCCTTTGGAACAGTTGGGATCCCACAGAACCAAAGGATACCACCGAAGAGAAGGCGGAATGTGTCTATATCCGTCGATTAGTTTATTCTGAGGTATTTTCTACTTCAAAAAATCTAATTATATTAAAAACTACAATTTGACTCTTTGTTATTTAGTTTTAAATGCTGTATGCAGATTTGAAAGATTTAATTATTAAATCACCCTATTTTTCTTATAGATCAAACAAGAACATCGATGGAACCTGGCAGTTACATCCGGAGCCATGCGCCTCCGTCCCATTTGGACTTTCTGGGAGCAAATATCTGATCACATCGTTCCATCCCCAAAGTGGGATCATTATCTTCCCTCCACCCACAATCCAAAGCTAGGCACTCCATTTCCAATCAACCAATGTTTAACAAACCATATCAACATTTGGAGAGACTCAAACTCATCACGGATTTTAAGCCAGAAAACCAGTTTTTTCGGAGCTCTGGTCCGGAGGAGGAATCTTATTTTCCTGCTCTTAATTCCCTTTCTGTAATTATTCACGAGGAGAAGCAGAGATTTGATTGGGAGGAGCTGAATAAGTTCATTGATGTTTTTCCGAAGACGTTGACGAATCTTCAATTGAACATTTGGATGAAGGGAAAGAATGGTGAGGAGGAAATTGAGAGTCTAGCAAGTACTGGGGCAACCTTTCCATATCTTACAGAACTTGGGATTTTCTTACCAGCTACTTTTCAACATGCGGAATGCTTAAGAGAAGTGATTCTTCCGAAATTTCCGGAGTTGGAGTGTATTTATTTTATAGAAAGTGATTATGTTCTTCTTGAAGGTGTGGGGGTTGAAGAAGATGAGGATAGTGTGGAAGCCCGAGTGAAAGCTGCACTAGAAGAAATGGATAAAGTTAAAGAAATGGTGTACGGTCCAGAATTTGTTCCTCGAGTGTGTCCCAAACTTGAGGCTATTGACGTTTAGTAAGAATATTTTGTTATGTTGAGAGTTTATATCTTCATGGAATAAAGTTTATATTGAATTATTGGTTTTAACTTAAAGTAGTCTGATAATCTTTATTTATTTCCGTATTTCCATTAGTAAAGTACAAAACTTAAGGCAAGTTGTCGTTAGAAAAGTATAATACCTTTGGAGGCTGAAAAGACTCGGTGGAATGGCGTGAAGTAATACAGTTTCAAAAAAAAGAAGGGGTCACAAATAATTGAAAATAATCTTGTTTTCAACATTTTTTTTTAAATTTTTACTTAAAAATAGGATTTTAATGGCCTTGAAAGACCGAATTCTTTTTGAAAAATACTTTTACTTTACTTTACCATCTTTCCGTCTTTGGTAAATTATATTAGCCATAACAATTAAGTTTTAGTGACACCAACTTTTTATGATGTCTAATGATCTAGCATGTTCGTCAACTTTACTCTAATCACCGATCATAATAATTAATTGCAATAAAGATAAACGCCGCGAGTTGACTCAGGAAGTATCTATAATTATATAGCTTCTTCATTCTTGCTAGCTTCACACGAGTCAGAAATGGCAAATGTTAGTAAACTTTAAGGAAACGACTTGAAAAATCTGAATTATGAAAACCTACAATTTTTTAATATTTAATATTCAGGTGCTCCGTTTAATTACACTATGTTTTACGTCCGAATTGGAATTGCCACAAACGGCGTCAAAAGGTAGAGAGTTGTAGAGCAATTTACGTATATTATATATATTTTTATAAAAATAAAATGCTTTTATTATTCAATGCCAAATCTCGATTACTATTTTGACCTGAATGTATACTACAGAAGTGGACAATCCACATGAAAAATTTATTGATATCCAACTCTCTAATGGCTCGCAACCTCTTATCCGATACGCTTTATCCCCAGAGGATGAACAGAAAATGCTAAATGAAATGAATGAAAGTAATGAGAAAATAGACGGAAGGTTTTTTTATGGAAACCCATTTTGGAGATTGAACTCAGAAAATAGGAATCGAGAGAAACAACAGCATATTCGCTATCTTTATAAAATTAAGTAAGAGTAATAAAATTTAAATCGTTCTAATTGTTATAAAAATTGTAACTAGAAATCATATGCCTTGTTTTAAATAAAACGTAAAAATTCAAAATTAGTCGGTGATTCATTTCATATTATAATTAACTAGCAATCAGTGGACAGCTGCAGACTTAAATACAATGGGGAACAACAACTGGAACAAGACGGGAAAGCTAAAGGTACTTATTCACGGATTTACATACCAAACGTATAAAAGTGCTGAACAATTGATGAAGGAACAATCCATGTTTCAACTTGGTGATGGTATGAGAAATATTTCGAAATTATTTTATATATTATTTAATCTAATTTATTAAAAATTATTTTGGAATTAAAAATATTTTTCTAGCATATATTCGTGCACGACGATGTAATGTGATAATAGTCGACTGGACATCTTTATCAAAAGAGCCTCTCTTTAGATATTATGTTGCCGCCGCCTCCACGCGACATGCTGGAGAAGCAGTGGCAACTTTTCTTATTGAGCTCATCAATCGTGGATTGATATCCAGTTGGAGTGACATCCACATAATAGGTCATTCTTTAGGGTCTCACGTGGCTGGAGTGGCAGGTTATGAAATTCAAAGGCAAAAACAGACAAATCTCGGACGAATATCCGGTCTTGATCCTGCTGGTATGGAAAACTTTAAAAAAAATATTCTCATGTTCAAAAAATTTAGATTTTTTAAATAAAATTGAAAAATATAAAAATTGAGTTTTTAATGAATTATTCAGGTCCTTTGTTTGATGAACGGGGAAGATTACCTGCCGATTTTTCTAAGGTGCTGGACAAATCAGATGCGGACTTCGTCGACGTTAGTAAATTATAATTATTATAATTGAATGAACCTGTAATACAAAATACAATATTGAATTGTTCGATTGATTTTTATTCTTGTGCTTTGGAAAATGTGCAGATTCTTCATACTAATATGGGCAACATCGTAACAAACGTGGGAGCGTTGGGATCAACAGTTGTTGCTGGGAGCGTTGATTTTTTTCGTATGAAAATCAAATTTTGTTTTAATTTTAATAATAATTCATGGAAAAAATATAAAGTTTAATCTCTTTTACGTTTTAATTGGCATTATTCTAGCTAACGGTGGGGAGCGCCAAAAAAGATGTACTTTTTATCAAGATGAATGTGAGTTTATTAGCTGGAACTTTGAACTGTGCTAGTATATATAAATTGTGTTCATTTCTCAAAGTGAAAACTTTTCGGAGAGATAATCTTGCCTTTTAAATTTTTACTCCAACAATCTAGTTATGGCGTGTTCTCATCAGGCTTCGGTCAAGTATTTTATTGAGTCCCTTACCGACCCAGTTTTAGCGTGTCCCTGTGATAGCTGGCTAAGCTACACAGCTGGTCGCTGTAAGTGTACGGCTGCAACTGGTGGCACATTTATGGGAGATGGGTGTTCAGAAAGGTATATATAATGTATATAACTACGTAAATTCTAATTTTGTCTGATCGGGATGAAATTCTGGTCTGTGGTCTACTCGATTCCAGATCTTCTGGGAAATATTATCTGGATATACAATGAGGGAACTCAGCACGATTAAGCAATTACGTCATAACGCTACTAATTATGCCATGTATTTTATTACATTATATATTATTTACTTGTTTTTAGTTTTTTTGTGTAGAAAATAATTTATATGAAACGCTACAGGCTTAAAAAAAGTGTTCTCCAAAATTCAAAGTGCATAATACTTTTTTCTGACGACTTGTAATTTTTGGAACGTTTCTTTCGAAAGCAGATATGATTAGTTTTATAGGTTTGCTGTATCGTCTTTTTACATGTAAGAAAGTGCAGTATACATGTGACATGTGTGAGGTGGAGTAGAAGTCATCGGATAACAACAGGTGAACTAGGTGAAGCAATTCTATTCATGAGGAAAATTGGTATTAAAATGGAAAACGGATAGAATGTTGAATGTACTCATGTGACTTATACATAGATAATAAGATTAAAGGTAAGCAGGGAAGAGTCGTTACTTCTAGTTTCTTCACAATTTTTGGGCGGTTGCGTGGTACTTTGTTAATCCAATCAACATACAATATACAGCATAACAGCTCAACTCTACTTATGTTCCGAAGGTCTCACATACATATTGTTTATGCCTTCGCTTCATCGTTCTCCTTTAGCTTGTCAGCAACTAAGGGTTTTGTGTTGAATATATGGTTGCTAGTTTTTTTTATGTAAATAGCAAACTTCACCATTCACGAACACGAGAACGTCTCTCCGTCTTTAGCTTCTGCTTTCTTCATTTGCATTCATCTGGATTACATTTTGATTATCATACGATAATATATCCTTATATATAATATCTAAATGAATGCCGCATGAAAATATCCATAAATTATTTTCTACAAACTACTTATTGCTTCGCTGAGCATACATACTTACATTCAAAATTTGGGCTTCATAAATCATAAACAAATATATTTCTTTCCAGCTCACACATCTCACACTCATTCATCATTGCATTTCGTACAGATATCTTGTCGTGCACTTACAAAAAATATTTTCTTGTCGACTAATTTTTAATTTGTAAAAAATGAATTCGAAGTTAACACGGTTTTCCATGGCCAACAATTCAAACACAAATTACACCATTTCACAGGTTAAAACTCTCGCCCTCGTAGTATTTCGTTACATTATAAATTATTATTCTACTTTTCAGTGATATTTACAATTTAATTAAAAAATTTTATTGAATATTTCAATTGATTAGGCGGAAACCTTAAAAGAAGTGGATACCATTTGGGAGCTGCGTAATTGGAATCGGGATTTTGAAACCCTGAAAACAAAGGCAGACTGTTTTATAAATATAGGAAGTGGAATAGATATCCTACTATTTTTCAAAGAGGACTTTCACGTCACTGTCGAAGCTGATTGGTGGGATAAAGGTTGCGCTCAACAAAAAACTGAGTACTTGTCGTTATGTTTATATGCTTATCATCTGGAAAAACGGGATGTGGCAATAAAATTACGCCTAAGTATCCACTACCTGTCATCCCCACATCTTAATGCAGCTGCTAAAGGTTCTGATTCCTATTCTACAACTCGTGGAATGACGTATCCATATCCGCATGGTAAAAAAACTAACGATAAGTTGATAAGTACTTATCTTATAAATTTTCAATCAAAATTTTTTTGAGAGGCCATATTTTTTTGTATACTCATTCAGAATTTCATCTTTCCCACGCAGAATCCGTAATTACAGTGGACACCATAAATAATCCCTCTGGAAAAATTGTTATTGAAAAGTTCATACCTATAGCGTCAACACCTGCTGGCGCCAATGCTGAATTCCACTCGAAGACTTATTACAGAAAACCAGAGTCATTAAAATTTGGCATAACTGCTCAACTTCTTAACGTCACCCTTTTGGAGAAAGCTGCCATCGGCATAAAGCCAAATCATTCAATTTCTCGGGATTTCATGCTGATGTTGAAGGATGAAGACAACTACTCTGATATCAAGCTTGAGACTGAGGATGGAATCGTTATTGATGCGCACAAATTTGTGTTGGCTGCTAGAAGTCCTGTTTTACGAGCCCAAATCGAGAAACATGTGAAAATGAACACTTTCAATGGGGTCATTATGGTGGACATGGAATCCAAGACTTTAGAACACATTTTGAAGTGGATGTATTCTGGTGAATTTGATGAAATTGTTGAGACCAAACTGGATAGTATTTTGCACGCGGCTGTGGCTTACGAGCTGACAGATTTGCTGATAACTTTGGATAAGAAACTGATTCAGATTTGTACCGTGGAGAATATGCTTCAGCTTATGATGACGGCGAAAAGGCTCAAACTTCCTGTGGCCATGAAACAAATTGCTCAGTTTATTAAAGAGTAAGTGCCTTAGCTCTAAAGTTTCTAGAGGTTTTAATTTTTACTGTCAATTTACTATTTGACTATTTTATTATTTCCTTTTTCAGGAACGTTGATAAAATCGCCGCTTGAAAACATAAGGTCGTGAGGAAAAACGAATCAATCAAATCATCAGCAATATCCAGAATTTGGGAAGCCATTTCAATGATTTAATGTAAATAAATTAAAGTGATTTTCATGCTATTCAGCCTATAAAGTTTTTTAATTTTTAACTTACCGCATTGCTTCAAAATTGTCCTCGAAGTTTATCAACTGATTTATTTTAATGCGGGTTTTAATTTAGGACATGGTTTTAATTTCGTGTAAATAGTTTTAAGACATTGAAAAGGGCTTGAATTCGTTTTTTAAATACAATAAAATAAATTATGGATAATACATTTGACATTTTAATAAAACAAAGGCTGTCACATTGTATTAGTAATATTAAAAATTGGAATTATGTGTGAAACATAAAATTATAATGTGTGATCGGGATCTAATTAAAAATTTGTGACCTAATCGTTTCCAGTGCCTCTAAGAAATGTTATCTAGACACAGAATGACGGAACTAATCTCAATTAAATGATGACGTCATAACGCTACTAATTATTCCATACATCTTATTTGTTGTTATTTCTATTTTTCTGTGTAGAAAATAATTTATATGAATTAAACCAGCCGTGAAAAAAGTTTTCGATCAAATTCGAAATTCATAATACTTTTCTCTTGCAGTTATTCGAACCTTTCAAAATTTACCTTTCCATATATGATTAGTTTTATTTTACAATATTTTCACTTATAAGAAAATGTTTTTCTCTGTGAGGTAGAAGTCAGCATAAGAATTACAATACAAGCAAAAGCAAAAGAATTATATATTCATGAGGAAAATGGGTATTAAAATGGATATCAGTAAATTAGTATAAGTGTGACTTATACCTTATAAGGTAGGCAGGTAAGAGTCGTGTCGTTACTACTTTACAATTTTTAGGCAGTCTTACCTTTGAACAGCAGAAATGGATAGATATATGGCTAGAAGCCTATATCGTAAATCCTCGCCAATCAAACCAACACACAACATATAAAGCATTATGCATGAGCATAAACTCTGACTTCTGTTCTGACAGCCTTACATATATTATATAGTTGAAGTTGATTCTTTCGTTGTTCCTCTGTTTTTCCGAAAGTAGAGGTTTGCGTTTGTGTTGAATGTGGCTGCTGGTTTTTTCATATGTAAATAGTAAATGCCACTTAACAAGAACTTTTATCAGTCCTTTTCCTTATCCATTAGCAGCATTCCTGGTTTCTTCATTTCCATTCATCTGGATTTGAATATATTTTGGTTATCATGCAATCATTTTTGACGACTGACAAGGTACTGCTTCTTTGCTAGGTGTACTCATATGAATCGTAACAAATATGAAATATACTTTTATTCAGCTCACTCATTCCATTTCGTACACATCTATCTTTTGGTGCACTTATAAAAATAAGAAATATTTTTATTTCTATTGATTTCACTGATTTATATTTTAAAAAATGAATTCGAATTTCACACGGTCTTCCATGGCCAACAATTCCAACACAAAATCCACCATTTCACAGATTAAAACTCTCACCCTTGCCTCGTCATATTACACTACATTTTGTAATAATTTTTATTACACCATTTTAATTGGTAATAACAATTTCAATCATATATTTGTCATTGAATATTTAAATTTTAATAAGGCGGAAGCGTTTGAAGAAGTAAACACTGTTTGGGAGCTGAACAATTGGAATCGGGATTTTGAAACACTGAATACAGCGGAAGACTACATTATAAATGTCGAAAGTGGGATACAGATACAACTACAATTATTTTTCGAAGAGGAAGTTATTTCCCAAGACAACTATTCTTTTGGCATACATACCGCTCTACAAAAAACTGAAATTGAGTCTTTGTATGTAAGAGCTTTGCATGTTGATCACGTAAATGCAACAATAAAATTGCGCCTAAGTGTTCGTGACCTGTCACCTGTAGATCATAATGAAGCCGTTAAAGCTTCTCGTTTCCTCTATAAAGCTCGTAGAATGAATGAATATCAGTATAATGGTAAGACTTCAAATTATAACTAAAAAGTATACTATAAAAGTACTTCTCAATTGACAATTAAAAATATTTAACATGTATTTTTTTGTATACTCAATCAGAATTTCATGTTGCCAACGTAGATTCCGTAATTACATTGAAAAACATAAGTAACCATCCACCATCCTAAGAAACTTGTTTCTAAAAAGTTTATGTCTATGTCATCTGATAGTATGGGGAGAATACGTTGGCCGACGACATTAAAATTAGGCATAACTGCTCAACTTCTTAGCGTCACCGGTTTGGAAAAGGCTGAAATCGACATAAAGCCAAATCATTCAATTTCTCGGGATTCCATGCTGATGTTGAAGGATGAAGACAACTACGCTGATATCAAGCTTGAGACTGAGGATGGAATCGTTATTGATGCTCACAAATTTGTTTTGGCTGCTAGAAGTCCTGTCTTGCGAGCTCAAATTGAGAAACACATGAAAATGAACACTTTTAATGGGGTCATTATGGTGGACATGGAATCCAAGACTTTAGAACACATTTTGAAGTGGATGTATTCTGGTGAATTTGATGCTGAGACAGGACTTGATAGTATTTTGCACGCGGCTGTGGCTTACGAGCTGAAAGATTTGATGATCGTTCTGGACAAAAAACTGATTCAAAGCTGTACAGTTGAGAACATGTTTCAGCTTATGATGACGGCGAAAAGGCTCAATCTTTCTGTTGCCATGAAACAAATTGCTCAGTTTATTAAAGAGTAAGTGCCCTAGCTATAAAGTTTCTAGAGGTTTTAATTTTTACTGTCAGTTTAGTATTTGGTTATTTTATTATTTCCTTTTTCAGGAACGTTGATAAAATCGCTACTTGAGAACTGAATGTCGTGAGGAAAAACGAATCAATCAAATCAGCAGCAATATTTAGAATTTGGGAAGCCATTCCAATGATTTAATGTAAATAAATAAAAGTGCTAAGCTACTTTCACGCTACAGAGCGTAGATTCTTTTTCGCTTCACAAATTTTCAATTGTCAGTTACCGCATTACTTCAAAATTATCATTGTATAGAGTATCAACTGATTGATTTATTTTAATGTGGTTTTTAATACTTGGTATTAATTTCGTGTAAATATTTAAAAAGATATTAAAGAGGGATTGAATTCGACTAATAAATAAAATAAAAAATAATATTTAATTGACATTTTAATATACCATAGCGTTTCACATTTTATTAGTATGAACTCACAGAGTCAAATCCTTTATGCACTGTATATTTTGATCACCTAGCGATAAGATATAAATAATATCTAATTAATTTAGATTGTTTTAGAACAAATTGGATTTATGTGAAACATAAAATTACCAACGAATTCAGGTTTCCACGGTATCAATCAAGATCATTATAATAACTCTAATTACTATCATTATTAATATTATTATTATGGCATTGAAAGAAAAGTTAGGACGGCATCAATATAAGATAAGAAAGTTCTTGACAATTACTCTTCAGCAGTACTTGAAAGTAAGTAAACTCCATTTAACTTGTAAATTAGTAAAATTAGCTTGCCTATTCAATAATTGCCCTTTCTTCACTAAATTTCGTTGCGGATAAATAGTAAAACACGATTCTTTTGATCGCAAAAATGCATTTATGATTCATATGCATAAACTATGCTATCTGCTCAACACAACAAGTGACAAGGCACACACGTGTGATGCATGAAGCGGGCTTGTAGTTGGTAGTGAAACCGAGAATCTTGTTATTTACGCAGCGTAGCAAGTATATAGGAAGGGAAGTGGAGAAGCTCACGTGCGTGCGTGCCGAGTGGCACTCATTCTTCTGAAGTACAAGCTTAGCTTGTGCACCTCGTACCAAGCATGCTTGCTATGTATTATGTATGCAGCTTTACCAAGTACATAAGAAGTGAGAGTAGGCAGGTTTGACGTACACACGGGGCAAAGCAAGCATCTTACGCGGCAAGGTTGAAGGTTGAATGTTCTCAGAAGTACCTTCAATTCAATTGCCGTCAACCATCAGCTAGGTTTAGGGAGAGGGTATAATAAGTAAAGAAGATGAAGTAAAGAATATTATACAATATTTAGAATGAGTTTAAAGCTGCGTACTCTATATTTTACCAGAATTTATTTTATTTCATGTGTTTGTTTGTGTTTTGGCAATTCAATCGGTGTCACGTAGTTTATCATTTATAGGTGTTTTCAAGAGTCTTCCTCATTTCATCTTTATAACTAATCGTAACGACTTCTTAAAGGTGAAAGGTGAGTTAATTACTTAAAAAATATAGTTAAAAAGCTTGTCAACCGGGGTTGCCACTATCAACCCTACCATCGTGCCTTAAAACTTAATAGTCAAATGTCAAATCACAAATAGGTAAGGCGTAAGTACAAAGTAAGACGAATTTCGACTTTTATAATTTTACTTTTATAACTTTTATAAGTTCTGTTGGGAATACTCTCGAACTAACCGTCCAAGGCTTCCCAGTGCTCGAAGTATGAAAACGAAATAAATATGGATTAGTCACAAGTTAATTGGTTTGATAGGAAAATGCTCAGATATTTATTCAATTCAAACAAACGCAATAATATCCCGTTTAAATCTCCAAATGATGTCTGCTTCAACTCCACTCCCAAATGTCCAACTCAATCTCAGGTCAAGATTACCAAAACTCAAGGTGTAAAATGTACCCAATCTCAATAATTATCTCTCACAGTATCTCCATCTCACTATCTTAATGCTCAATCACTATTTAAAATTCTATCTCTCATTATATCTCAGTCACTAGTAAACTCTATCTCTCGTTATATCTCAGTCCCTAGTTAAACTCAATCTCTCGCTATATCTCTCGATCACAAGTATATATTCTCAATCAGTAGTTAAAATCAATCCCTAGTAAAATCTCTCTTAATCTCAATCACAATCTTAGCTAATTCTCAGACAAGCTAATCACAATTAAAAACCCAATTAAATCTCGAAAACACAGCCTCTTCTCTGTTGGTTATTCAACTTTTGGCTAAAATCACGACACACAATTGACAATTGAACGTTGAACAACTGACTACTAAAAATCCACACTGATTCCTCATCCTTCCTTTTCTGCTCTCTATCTTCTAACGTCAATCCAAACCCACGATCGACGCATGTCGATCAAAACAGGATTGGACAGGATCAAGCGAACGCAGACAGCTTCTACATATGTACAAACTACCTATACTCGACTCCGCTTCAACATATATCCTACATGCGCTCAAACACAATCTAAAATCTCCTTCAACACGGTATACAATGCGCTTCAACACATACAAGCAAATGCGCTTCAACACATATCATAATGCGCTCTAACACATCCAGCCGCAGCTTATGTACAACTAGAAATATCTATACATATTTATAAAGATATTTTAACTATAATTCCAAAAAGTTCAATGTTATAAAATGGTATGACAGCAGTGTCAGCTTATCACTTATTGTTGAATACATCCCGCCGGGGCGGTCGTCAGTCGTTCTGGAGTGAACTTACATGACACATAAATATTTAGTGTTTGGCCATTGGCTGTAAAAACAAAACTGTCAACGGAAAAGCGGACGGTTAACGGTGATTTCCTTCCTATATCACAATTATCAATTATAGTTGACGGTGAATAGTTTGCTTTTAGTTTTTCAATGTCAACGGAAGCTGCGACAAAGAAAGTCAGAAGTGTAATTAACAATTAATGGAATGGAAGTTAAAACTGCGATTAGGGGAACAGGAGCAGGTCCTTCAGCGAAAGGTCCGATGCATCCAAGTATGCGGTGTCCCCCCCATCGTGTTCCTGGTTAGTTTTGATTTAAGTGTAATCAATAATTAATTAACCTCAAATGAAATAATATCGTATTACATTTCATGTTTAATTCATTCGTTATTCAATTTTAATTGTATTGTCATTTATGTAATTGTCGATTGTAGGAGAAATCACAGTTACAAGTATAGTAACGCTGGAATTCTTTCCAATTTAACATATTATAACTATCGACTATTGTTGAATTTTGTAGCTCACCCTGATAAACATGAAGAGGGATGTTTAGTTTGGGTTCAGCAAAAAACTTGGCCCTGGTGGCCAGCCTTAATTCGAAGAAAGGTCGAAGATAGCAACGAGGAGTTTTGCTCTAGAAAAAGAAGAAACAAGAAGAACGGGAGGCTTCAGCATGAATATCATGTACAGTATTTGGATAATCCCATCACAACCCACTGGATTGAAGCTCGGTGAGTTGTCAGTTAAAATGGATGGTTTCTGATTTTATATTATTAATTTCAATTGAGTTTATGAACTCAAATTGGTATGATTTTATATGCAGCTATGTAAAACCTTATCGGGGGAGTAAGGCAGGAGACGTCAAGGAGCCTACAAAAGATCCCGTGTGGGACCGGTGGGAACAGGCCTGTGCATATGCCGATTATTTAGATCGATTAGACTTTGATGAAAGATCAAAGTACTTGTTCTTTGACTTTGGTGCGGTATACCCCAACTGGGACGCAATTGTTGGAGTCAAACGCAACTGTGGGAACAGTCAGGAGGCAACTTTGGGGTCTGTTACGGCGCCGCAAGATGAAATGGAACCTGGTATTGGGGATCAAGATACGCAGGAAATTATGGATGCAGCTAATATCTTACATAATGATATGCAAATTGAATCTGAAGATGATGGGGGTGATCGTGATGACAGAAATAGAAGCGATGAACAGGACGGACAGGTATGTACGATCAATCCGAATTCCGGTTACCATTACCATTAGATTAGAATACAAGAGCAGATTAACTGCGTCGCATTTTCTTGCTAGGGGTACTAAGCTTCATGTAATTTAATACTAGAATTTTTTGTTTTTCTTAAAATAGGTTGAGGTTGAAGAAAGAATCCTTCGAATTCCTAATTGGGAGCACGAGAAACTCGCATGGTTGCAGAAGGGTGAAAGAATGGATGGAAAGATGGTGAAAAAAGGGAACGCAAATTATGATCCAACAACACTTTTTGTACCAGATGATTATATTGCCACTCAACCTCCAGTAAGTCTAATATACCTTCTATTTCGGATGGAATTTATGAAATTGTATATAAAATGTTAATGATTCTAAACGTTTTGTTGCGCTTCAGATGATGAAACAATGGTGGGAATTTAAGCGCCGAAATTGTACTACTATCTTATTCGTTAAAGTTAGTAACAGGTACAAATGTTTTCATTGGGACGCAGTGACCGTGGCACAAAAACTGCGACTGGAAATACGTGACGTACAACCCAATGTAGCACGCGATTCGGTGGGTTATTTATTACAAGTTAAATCACGAATTGCTATGCTTGAATAGCTTGAATATACAGTTTTTGTTATTCATACAGTAATTTTCCACTATTCTTGTTTTTCTTTGTATAGACTCAAGTACCAATCTGCGCGATTGATGCCGAAACGTTTGTTGAGATTACAGATTTGTTGATGACAGATGGTTTCATTATATCGACCCAGGCCATTCCCGTGAAAGAAAATTAGCTCTACTTTAAAAAGATCACTTGTAGTTGTTTATTGTTTAGTTTAGTATAGAATTAAGTTTGATTTTGATCATTTTGATTAGTCAGAAATCAATTATGAAAATATTTGTAAAAAAGTACACACCAAAATATCTGTCAGGAATGTATGAGCTGAACAGTTATTTATTTGTTTTAGAATTATTGAAACCCAAATGTCAGAATATCAAGAAACAAATAGATTGTAGGAAATATATTATGATTTTTAGGGTTACATATGAATATGGATAAGTATGAACATTATTATTATTAATTAAATGATCGTGTAAGAACCAAAATATTTCCAAATCTAAACTGAGCAGATTATTTAAACCTACGCGAAAAGTAATACTAGTATACTTATGTATTTGATATTTACTATTAATCTTTATTATTTTGCTTTATTATTTACAAGTAATCAGACACAAAATATTTCTAGCATTTTAATTTTTAATTGCAATACAACATTTCAACTAAAAATACGACGACATTTATTCCACATCCCAAACCAAATAATATCCACACAATTGTCAATTCATCGTTTGTCACTCCTTCAAGTAGTGCTTTTACTTGAGTTTCATAAGTGTATTCTTGCACACTCATATCTTCAATTAGGTCATACGCTACTTGTACAAGATTCATGTTCGAAACGTGAGCTCCAAACATATTCAGTTGTATACCTTTCCATGATTTCAGAAGAAAAATAATAATTTCTAATGTATTCCATCTCATTAGAATTCCGGATTCCTCCAGTTTACCAACAATGTCATCGGCAAGCTCAGAAGAAAAATCCACAGCACCAGCCCAGCCTTTCAATGTGTTAAACATTGATGGGTGGTTATTTCCAAATGCCCTTTTACCGCCAAATAATATAGTTGCAAAGAAATCTAACTGCTCTTTAAAATTTTGTCCATTAAATGGAAAGTTGTAAATATAAGCAAATTTGTTTGCTTGTAAGATATTACTTCCGCAGCTAATGGTTTCATAGTTTTGATAGGTATCCCGCCTGCGTCCATTATCTAAACAAAGCTGCTCAGCGTACACTGTATTGTTATGATTATGTAATAATTTGATTTGGTAAGGCGGAGAAGTGCTAAACATGTAGTCCAAGTCATTTTTTTCCACAAGTAACTGGACCATATAAATTTTTTCAGAAAGTAGCTTTAAAAGTGGATGCGTCGAGTTTGAAATCACGTATTTGTGTATCACTTCATCGTATTCATACCTCATCCGTGAAAATACTTCAGTTACGTCGTGTTCGCTCCCTAACTTGTAAATATTAGCGCCTCGCACACAACTTTCGAGGTTTCTAGGAATGACCATCTCTGGTTCCACAGTTAGGTGAGAGTACATACTAGACGTGTATACAAATCGAAGAATAAAGGATGCAAATAGCCACATAGATATTATTATTGGTATTGCGTAAGATCTCGTGTTTAAACTTGCGTCTCCTTGTTCTAGAAACAATGAGAGGATATAAAAAGCCGGGTTTTTTGGACTAAGTGCTAAAAGCAGTGTCCCAGAGTTGAAAATGATTGATGATATTAGTAAAATCCAAACAATTATTGAGAATGGGCGTAATAATGCCGTCGTGTCAAGTAACCATTCCCTTCCGGTCCGCTCCACGTCAACAAATACTAAATACCGGAAACCATGAAATGACGTTGCGTACCTAAAAATATAGGAAATATCGTAGTAGTATGCAAACTCTAAATCTGGATGATTTTCACCAGCATCTAGTTGGAGCTTGCGAAATACGACGGATGACAAGTTCGAGTTGAAAAGCTCGGTTTTTAAACAATCAAAAGCTTGACTGAGGAACGTTTTTCCCAATTTTGTAGTCATATTGTAGCTTTGGGACATTAACATACGACATGAGCCTATTCTTCGACTAATGATTTCTAACTGATCGATTTCATTCTGTTCAATTAAAAACAATTTCTTACGAACTTTTCGAACATCAAACAGAGATGTAAGCTTAAGGTCTTTTATGACATTCATAGGTAAAACGTATCCTGAATAAAAATAACCTTTGTTATATTTAAAATGATACTTTATTTTCACAATGATAGGTGTGAAATTTACAACCCCCTGTATTAAACAGAATATGGGCAATGGAGAAAGTATTCTACGAAAACGCATCCAAACTGGTGAATCATAGTCAGCAGCAGCTTTTGTAGAATGGGGTAAAATTGCCAATAGTTTGTTTTGAACCGTTGCATTAATCAAAAGGGCAAAATAGTCTGGTATTTTCATTGGTTTTTTTGATGTCTTAAAAAAATAGTTCTCCAAGTAATTTGCTAGCTGTCCCAAATTTGCCTTTATATCTACTACCTGGAGTTGACAACTTTCTACGAATTTGGAGGTCTTAAATATTTCCCAATAACCCCGATGGTATTTCTTGCCCTTAAAACGGCCACTTGTATGGATATTATTCTGGTGCCAATTGTTAAACGTTGAATCGTTCACGAAAAAAGTATTTTTTGGTCCAATTGTCAACAGTAGTATATTTTTATGTTGAATACTCAGTTCAAAGAGCGTGTCGTATGATTTCGAAAGTGGTGACAGATTATCTCGGCAATAGTGGATGGTACAAGTTGAAAATAACATCAGAAAATTTACGAATATATTCCTACTTGTTTCATTGCCAACTTGATGAGCTATTCGATAGACCTGCTCCATTGTGGTAGTTTGGATTAAAAAGAAGTCTTTCCGTAAACTATTATAATGATTAATTCTTATGCAAAACTTTCGCCAATTTATGGTTAAAAATCAATCTTGAGAAGTGTTGCAAATAATAACACTAATGGTTTGTTAGTTAATTGCCACTTTAATCTACGTAAGGGTGAAAATTTTTTCTACTTGAAAACACTCCACAGAACTTGTGGTCGTAGTTCACAGTATGGGAAACCAAAACTTCATTTGAATAATTGTTTGTAACATTTTTGGTTTTCTGGCACGTAAATTTTGTATTTTTAGTAACCTGTTGTAGTAAAAAAATTATTATGGTAAGTGTTTCGGTAGAGTCATGCTACATGTTTACTGTTGCAGAAGTGAAAGCGCACGCTGTGGTGGCATTAATCGGGAGAGAATGTGGTTTTCTCGATTAATTTATCAACCAGTCAGTGAGGATTAGACGCTAAGCGAACCTAAGATTTAGGAGCGAATTTTCATATATTCTTGAACAATAAAAAATAGTTGCTACTTGTTATGAAATTATCAAATGCATTGTTCGTTAATATAATCTGTCAAAACGTCAGACTATTTCCATTTATTCATAAACACTTCCAAATATATGCTGAGTTGTCTGAGTATGCTTAACGTCAAATTGAAACTGCTTCGCTAGATGTTTGAATGATATCAATTATCCATATAATATATCTGTATATGACAAATTGTATTTCTCAGACCTTCCGGTCTAAGGTGAGACCATCTAATTTTTGCGTTTTATATATAAGCTGAATCGAAAGCTATTATGATATTGTGCATGAAGTATATATTACTTTTCGGGGCAAGGCGAGGCGTTTGAGATGCTAAGTTATTTCTTGAGTAAGATTGACACACACCAATATTGATACAAAACCCCTTTGTAACTACCTTACGACTGCATTCTTTTTTGTGTACTTTGTATGTTTAGATTCAATTAAGGGGATTGTATAGGGCAATCAGGGGCAATGAATGAAAGTTCATATTTTAAAGCTGACAGTCTAAATTGGAATTAGTATCCGATACATTATTGAACCGTAAACACATATAACAAAAATATTTTTTACATTAACTTCGTATCATATAATTTAATGTTTTTTTTAGCTTGGGTTGATGTTGCTGACATTTTAATAGAGTTTATACCGATATATTCACACGTTTTAGAATTCAGTTAAATTGTCAATATGACTGAATTTTGTTATCAAAGGTTTCGGCTTTGCTAAACTATATGCTACTATGTAGCATATGCTTCTGTAGTTTCCGCCTTATCCTTTTAATATACAATAAGTACCCGCAACTGCTTCTGATAAATTACATGACTAGTTTCGTAGACGAGTGGTGATGGAAAGTGAGGTATCCCAATTTGAATGTTAAAAATCAATATTTAAAAAAAATCCTAATCGTAACTCTCTTCCAAGTATCCTGAATATTGTGACAATTTTTCACATCAAATTACCTGCAATAATAAATTGCTTGTAAGTAAGGTAGACACGCAGCTCTTAACAAACTAACAAAAAAGGACTATAATTATTGTTACAATTATAACCATGAGAATTACTGAATTACTTGACGAATTCAATAACTACTCAACTACTTGATAAAGCATCTCGAAATATCCCTACATACTGATTTTCAGCGTAATCAGTTATGTTTTGAAGTTTCCCGCTAATAA